>JAFEMH010008389.1:0-35208 GCA_022495995.1 Adenophora triphylla var. japonica | reverse complement strand
TTTCTTATTGATTAAAGCGAGAAAAAAAAATAACAAATAATTAAATAGAATAAAGTTATAAAAATTTGAACAACTAATGAACATATATACATTATCGTCTTATACTATAATACTATTTTTAATGATATATAGATATATGTGTACCTATATAAAGTCATTAGGGCCCATTATTTAGTTTTGCCCCGGGCCTACGAAACGCTAGGAATCCGCCCGTCTGCAAGAACCACTGGGACAATGTCACGCTAATACAAAAATTTCTCAAAGGGATATCCTTTCAAAAGGTTCTGGATACCCGTAACCCGTTTCTCCATAACTTATGAAAAAATTTACCTCCCTAGATTTTACGTTTTTTTTTACATCTATTCTAGAAACAAAATCAACATTTTGTCCTAGACGAGTAAAACCTTCTTAAGAAGGTAAGTTAGTTAGTTAGTTAGTTATATCCTAAATTCCAACTCCTCCTGAGTGTGAAAAGTAGAAAGTTCTTTCATCGGAAATTAATTAAGTCGGTTTAAGGTTTTTACTTTGCTTTTTGGTATGTATCAATTTAAAATTTTTAGTTGCATTATTACCTAAAATGAACAATGAAACTCACTTGTCATTCTTACAACAAAAATTTTCTACCCACTTTCTATTTTATACTTTACTTTTCATGCTTACAATATTTATTTTTATTAATCCTTATGTCCAATCAAACTAAGAAAATTAAATGGGAACGAAATAGTAATTAATTGAACGAAAGACGTGTTGCATAAACACATTGGGCCCTTCAAATGTTACAAGCCGCAATAAACTAAACACGTGCCCCCCTACAGCCCAATAATCCCTCACGACCGACCGCTATTTCCATTTATTTTTTTAACGTTGTAGCTCACCCACTCCGGTCCACGTGGCCCAGTCCCGCCCATTTTTTCTTCCCGCGGGACCAAATTCTAAATCCCTTTCGACTAATTTCCTTTTATAAGCAACCCTTTCAAAATTTGAACCTTCAATTTCATGAACAAACTATACTCTGTCACGTTACAGATTAGAGAAAGCTAGCCGGCTCTTCAATGGGTTCGCTGTCGTTTTGGGTTTTGTTGGCGATGGTTTTGGTTCATGTGGGGTGTGTTTATGGTCGAGTCGAGTTGGGTTCGAGATTGTTGGCTAAGGAGAACCAGACATGGGTTTCTGACAATGGGACGTTCGCACTTGGGTTCAGTCCGACTGGTGATCAGTTCCAGTTGGCTATTTGGTTTGCGGAGCTTCCCGGTGATCGGACATTAGTTTGGTCTGCTTATCTGTAAGTTCATCTCAATTAGTTTACCTTCTTGCTTTGAGTTTTCCACCTAATTTTAGGTTTGTTTTTACTTTTTGTGAGTGGAGAATGCCATTTTGTGAAGTCCCTTTTTTCGACTTTGATTATGATATATAGACAGTGGCAGCAGAAGCCAGAAATTTGATTTAAAAAACGGAGGGGGTGGGGGTCAAAATGTTATCATAGTGCGAATTTTACCATAGTGAAGAGGGTCAAAACTGACAAAAATAACATTTTAGTGTAGCTTTTTAAGTTTTGGAGATACAAAACCAACATTTCCCGAAAATAAAGGGGTCGATTGACTCCGTTACTCTGTGTAATATTAGTTGTAGACTTTATGCGGGATGAACTAAGAGTTTAGGACCCTAAGTGGGATTCTAACAAGTGTTTTGGGCTGCAAAATTGCGTCTTTGCTGACCGGAGAGTTTCTATATATTGAGATGATTGAGAGAAAATGAAATTGTTGGCCAAAAGTTTAGTTTACCTGTAAAAGACTAAAGATGGCAAACCCTTTCTGTAAATATGTATAGAAACTCTCCGGTCAGCAAAGACGCAATTTTGCAGCTCGACACAACCGGAAACCTAGTCCTCACCGACCGTGGCACCACCACCTGGACATCAAACACCTCACGTGCAGGCGTTGAATCAGGGACCTTGTCAGAAAACGGCAACTTCATTCTCTACGACACCAAGAACACCATAGCATGGCAAACCTTTTCACATCCATCCGATACACTTTTACCCGGTCAACCATTATCAGCCTCCCTAGAGTTGACCTCATCGATCTTACCTTACCATGGGGGTTACTACACGCTAAAAATGTTACAACATCCCACTTCATTAAGCCTAGCGTTGACTTATAACATACCCGACTTTTATAACTCGTCCCCTCAATCTTACGCCAACTACTCCTACTGGGCATCACCGGATATATCTAACGTGACTGGCGGCGTTGTGGCGGTGATGGATGAATCAGGCAGCTTTGGAGTGGTTTATGGAACGTATTCTGATGGGGCGGTGTATATTTACAAGAACGATGATGATGATAGAGGGTTATCCTCGGCTACTAATTTAACAGCCAGACCCTCAGTTCTTCGTAGACTAACACTTGAGACTAACGGGAATTTAAGATTATATAGATGGGATAACGATGTTAACGGCTCACGACAATGGGTGTCAGAATGGGCTGCAGTTTCGAACCCGTGTGAAATTGCTGGTGTTTGTGGAAATGGGATATGTAATTTGGGTAGTAGACAGACTAATGCTTCTTGTACATGCTTGCCGGGATCCTCCGCAGAAGGAAACAATCTCCAATGTTTTGGGAACTCATCTTTGACCGGTCAATGCGGGAGACAACACGAAAACTTGAGTTCGGCATTCAAGATTGTCATCGCGAACCAAACGAATTACTATTACTCGGAATCATCGGTTATAGCAAACTATAGCGATATTTCGACAGTGTCAGAGTGTGGTGATGCTTGTTTATCTGACTGCGAGTGTGTGGCCTCTGTCTACGGGCTTGATGAGGAAAAAACTTATTGTTGGATCTTGAGGAGCTTGGAGTTTGGCGGGTTTGAGGATCTGGTATCAACCCTGTTCGTGAAGGTCGAGTCAAACGGGTCATCGGAAAACGGGTCTAGAAGATCCGTGGATTCTTCGGATAAAGATACTCGTACGAAGGTTTTAGTTATTCCTATTGTTCTTAGCATGACTCTTTTACTAGGCCTCCTTTGTTGCTTGCTGTATGTAGCTGTTCATCGGAAAAGAGCCTTAAAGAGAGCCCTCCAAGAATCCCTAATCGTGTCGGGAGCTCCGATGAATTTCACCTTCAGAGATTTGCAAAGCAGGACCAACCATTTTTCAGAGTTGCTTGGAACAGGTAAATAACTGTATTAGCATACTAGTTCAGTAATTCTGCTATTCCCTTCGTCACAAAACGAATATGCAAAAAAAATTCAAATTTGGTTTGATCAATATTGATCAAGAGTAAATTTGAAATGTTTTTGGACATTCATTTTGGGACGGAGGTAGTACTATTTTCTTGGCTATTTTCGTCACTGATTTTATGTCAGCGTTATAGGTGGCTCTGGTAGTGTATACAAGGGGACGCTGGGAGATGGGACTTTGATTGCAGTAAAGAAACTTAACCGGATTTTGCCTCACGGAGAGAGAGAATTCATAACAGAAGTGAACACTATCGGGTCAATGCACCACGTGAACTTGGTCCGTCTTTGTGGATACTGCTCCGAAGGCTCACAGAGGTATACATAATCAGCGTGCACTGATTTCTTGCATATATTCATGCTGATATGTGATACAAAATTGTGTAAACTATAGGCTTTTGGTGTACGAGTTCATGAAAAACAGATCTTTAGACAAGTGGATATTTCCTTCTAGCAAAAGTCAAAGTCGAGACATGATACTAGACTGGTCAACTAGACTTCATATAGCTGTGGGTACTGCACAAGGGATTGCATATTTCCACGAGCAATGTCGACACAGGATAATACACTGTGATATCAAGCCTGAAAACATACTTTTGGATGAGAATTTCTGTCCCAAGATATCGGATTTTGGACTAGCTAAGTTAATGGGGAGAGAGCACTCGCAAGTGGTAACCATGGTTAGAGGCACACGAGGCTACTTGGCTCCCGAGTGGGTAAGTAATCGCCCTGTAACTGTAAAGGCGGATGTTTATAGCTATGGAATGCTTCTTCTCGAGATCATTGGTGGTAGGAGAAACCTCGATACGAGTTTTGATGCCGATGACTTCTTCTATCCGGGATGGGCTTTCAAGGTACATTCACATTAGGCCAAACTCCGTTTTTAGTACTTTCAACCTGTTTGAATGTTACCGTTATGCTTTTCTCATTTAAAGAATATCAACAATGTAGTTTGAAAATTGCATGATTTTGGCTCCAAACTTGTGGATTAAGACACATAATAGTCACGGATTTAGGCACAAATTTGGGGCCACAATTTTGGAAAGAAAAAGACAATTAATTGTAAAACTGAAACACCCTTAAATTACAATAAATGGAAAGTGAATTACCTTTCATATTGTGTCAAATTTTATTACGTACTCCCTCCATCCCACTATACATGACACTTCTTTCCATTTTGGGCCGTCCCACTATACTTGACACCTTCCAAAAATAATCAAATTTTTATATTTTTATATTCACTCTACCCCACCACTCATTCTCTCTCTTCATTTTCTACCACACATTTATTCAACCAACATTAGACTACGTACAATGGGTTGGATGAAATGGAGATGAAATCCATTTCATCCAGCTCAATCCTTGCAATGGCTGTATTAAAAGTGTTTGGTCGGTTTTGCTAGATGAAAGTTTTCATCTAGCTGAAACATTTTCTTTTTTTTTTTTTTTTTTTTATATTTAACACGTGTCAACTTTTTATCGTTGGATTTTCGAAAAAAAAAATTTATCCCAAATCTTTGAGCTGAATTATCATCTAGTAAATTAATTTTTTTTTAATTTTTTTTTCATCAAAATTCATCATTTTTTTTTCCCTACAAATTGATATAAGTTTCATTTGATTTGGACACAAAAAAAAAATACTTAGTTTTCAATTTGGGCTGAATTATTACCTAGTAAATTATTCTTTTTTTTAATTTTTTTTTCACCAAAATTCATCATTTTTTTCCCTACAAATTGATATAAGTTTCATTTGATTTGGACACAAAAAAAATACTTAGTTTTCAATTTGGGCTGAATTATTACCTAGTAAATTATTCTTTTTTTTAATTTTTTTTTCACCAAAATTCATCATTTTTTTTTCCCTACAAATTGATATAAGTTTCATTTGATTTGGACACAAAAAAAAAACACTTAATTTTCAATTTGGGCTGAATTATTACCTAGTAAATTATTCTTTTTTTAAATTTTTTTTTTCACCATAATTCATCATTTTTTTTACCCTACAAATTGATATAAGTTTCATTTGATTTGGACACAAAAAAAAAATACTTAGTTTTCAATTTGGGCTGAATTATTACCTAGTAAATTATTCTTTTTTTTAATTTTTTTTCACCAAAATTCATCATTTTTTTTCCCTACAAATTGATATAAGTTTCATTTAATTTGGACACAAAAAAAAAAAAAAACACTCATTTCTCAATTATCCTTCTTCATTTTAGCATTTATTTAAAAAAAATTATTATATTTTTTTTACCTATAAATTGATGCAATATTTTTTTAATTAAGTGTGAAATATTTTTTTTATTATAAATAATAATAATTATTATTATTATTTTACTAATCATAAAAATAAAGAATATAAATGAAACATAATAAAAGTAGTGGGGTATAGAATGATGAGTTGGGAGTGAGTGAAATTTAATTTAAGTTAGCCATTGAATTAGTGAGGGTAAATGAAATGGGTAGATGAAATATTAGGTGGATGAGAAAAAGACAATTAATTGTAAAACTGAAACACCCTTAAATTACAATAAATGGAAAGCGAATTACCTTTCATATTGTGTCAAATTTTATTATGTATATTGTTAGGCAATGAGTTGGTTTTAAAAAAAAACACGTTTTTTTAAGCTTAGAAAAAACCATTTTTACACTGTCACTTAATAACACTAACACTGACACTTTTTACACTGGCACTTTGTTACATTAACACATTGACACTTTTTTACACTGGCACTTAATATATATGCACTGACACTTTTTTACACTGGCACTTTGTTACACTAATACTGGCACTTTGTTACACTAACACTGACACTTTTTTACACCGGTACTTTGTTACACTAACACTGACATTTTTTTACACGGGCACTTTGTTACACTGGTACTTTGTTACACTGGCACTGGCACTAGCGAGAGAAATAAAACGTATTTTTTCTAAGCTTAAGAAAAAACGCGTTTTTTTTAAGATATTGGCGGCAATATATATCACATCTAATAAAAAACTAAATATGGATCGGTATATACTTGAGGAGCTACTCCCCTTGTAATCAATTGGTTTTAAGGTGAAACCTGCAATATAGTCTACTACCCGGTCAGTCCAATCCATGATCACCTCTTTTGACCCAATTCTAAATCCTAAGATTCATTTAGGAATTTTTTTTCTTCTTTTTTTTTTTTATTTTTGTTTCTCATAATTGTGTCCTATTTTCTTAGGAGATGATGAATGGGAAGGCAATGAAAGTAGCGGATGGGCGGCTAGAAGGGTCATTGGATGAAAAAGAGCTTATACGAGCGTTGAAAACTGCGTTTTGGTGCATACAAGATGAGGTTGGGATGAGGCCGACGATGGGGGATGTGGTGAAGATGTTGGAAGGAACTGTTGATATTAATTTACCGCCGATGCCGCAGGCGGTGTTGGAGTTGATTGAAGAAGGGTTAGATCATGTATACAAGGCCATGAAAAGAGACTTTAATCAGCTTAGCTCATTTACAATCCCCAGTCATCCATCAACTAATGCTACATGTAGCTATACCACAATGTCACCTAGATGATAATAATATGGCAACACTGCAACAAGTTGTTCGTAGTTCTCCCGCTTCAAAATGAATATTCATTTTTGTTTACGATTAAGGACAAAAATGAATACTTCCTCCGTCCTACTACAACCTTCTCAGTTACTGTTTGCACAAGAATTAAGAAAAAATGTAATGTAATAGGTGTTGTGAGTATGAAAAGTGAGGTGCGAGAGAGAAAGTGTAGGAAATAATAATTGAATGATATGTGGGTCCCATTAATATAAAAGTAATAAAAAAATTCCATTTTATTATGAAGTGTTTAATTTTACAACATTGAGTATGATCTATGTTAATTAAAGGAAACACTGGAAAAAAAAGGGTAAAAAATTCATTCAACTCTTTAGTTTTTTGGATTTTGATCACCAAATTTAATTTTTTATTCAACGCATCCAACTCTTTTTTCTTTTTCTATGATCATTATCACTGACCCAGTTAGATTTTATCCTTTAAAATGGGCATGTACCATTTCAAGTAATCAATTTGGAAATTTCTCAAATACATGGACCAAACTGAGATTTCTCAAATTACAGGAATCAAATAAAAATTTTTAATTTCGGTCTTCTTTTACCTAAAACCCATCAAGAATCAACCCTAAATCTGAATACATTCATCCATAGCATTAAACACGTACACATTTTTTCACATAATTTTCTTGGAATAGAATTTCAGTTAAAAATTAATTTTCATGTATTTAATAAGATATTTTCTTTGTTGTTTGTGTGTGTTCTTGGTGTTGTTATTATCATGTCTAACTGTGTGTTGTATTTTTATGTATGTGTGGATTTTGTCATAAAATTTTAGTTTTTTTATTTTAATTGAGATTCTATTTTATTTTAAGGAAATTATATAAAAATTGAAATGGATAAACGAGTTCAGATTAGATTTATTTAGAAGAGGAGTGAAACTTGAAATTTCTATGTGGTCCCTATATTTTAAGAAACTTCAGTTTGGTTTATATATTTGTGAAATTTTTAAATTCATCACCTGAAATGACACATAACCATTTTAATGGATTAAAAACTCACTGGGTTAGTGATACTGATCATAAAAAAGTTGGATGTGTTGAATAAAAAAATAAATTTAATAATTAAATTAAAAAAAACTGAAAAGTTGAGTATTTTTTTTTTCAGTTTATCCTTAATTTAATTTTTCGTTAAATTTTATTTTCTTTTATGAAATTATAGGTGGAGATAACAAATGTATATTTGTGTCAGCACAATTATTAGAAAATAAACTCCAAAAAAGAATGATTCGAGATAGTTGGACTGTACAATAGTCTCATTTTATTATAAATGAGTCGTTCAATTATTTAGTATCGACATAATTATTTTTTATTCCCTTCACTAACATAACATAACATAGGTCATTCATTTATGAGAAAATATGATTTGGATTGTTAATAGTCATATTGCAGTGTAATCAGACTTATGCATAATCACAAATCCCAAAAAGAGCAAGATGTTTATTTATTTTTATTTTTCACTACCACTATAAATTACTCCATCCGTTTCATCTAAATTAGAATTTTATCTCTCGTCTCGAGGAATAAGAAATACTAATATAATAAGAGCAGAGAAAATTAGTGAATGAGGTGTTTCGAGTATAAAAATTAAAATAGGAGAGACAATGAGTGAGAGAAACAGTAAATAGATTGTTATTGTTAGTATGACAAGTGAGTCTCATTGAATTTAAAAATAAAATTTATCAATTTAAGAAAATATTAAAATGTGAGTCGTTGAACATTCATTAAAAAAAATATTAAAATTTATCAATTTAAGAAAATATAATTTTTAATTGGGGGTAAAGGGTGTAATTTTTGTTGTTGTTGTTGTTTTTGGGACAGGGTAGGAAACTAGGAACTAGGAATTATTTTTTTACAACGGTAGCTGGCTACGGTCACGGTGTCGACTAATCCAGGGATTGTTTAGACACAGGCTTTGTATTGGAAAAGAGTAAAGAGCCTTGAGAGGGACGAAACGCGAACTAACAAAAGAGTACTACTTAGCCGATACTGACACAGATAAGTTGACGATCGAAACCCTAAATATGTCGTTCAATTGATCAGGTTTGCTCCGCACGATCTTCAACCCTAATTTTTTTTCGTGTTTAGTAGCTTAATTGAATTTTTTACTTCCATTTTGCATAATCCATTATTGTCTGATTGAATCTAATTAACTTGAACTGATTATCCTTGTATTTTGGAAGTGTAATTATTTTATGTGTGAGTATTATATTTTTATATAGATCAATCTGTTCAATTAATTGGAAATGAATGAATTATGAGGCTATCCTGTACCTTACAATGTTATATTTTAGTTTTATTTTGGAGATTAAGTATGAATTCTAGTTCAATTGTTGCAGTGTTGCAGAGTTAAGATTGTTTTATGCTTGCACGCCCTATTTTTATTTTTATTTTTGAGGAGGGGGGGGGGTATATAGGCTGGTGGTTTGCTTACATTTCTTTGACCTTAATTTAGTGACCATCCAAACTATGCAGTTTGTGCTCTGATTTTGTTACTCACCTATTTCAGTTATTCTCAGTATATCATACGTCGTATATTTCATTTTATTGTTATTTTTGGCTTGAAAGTGTACTCTTCATCATATTTCCTATGGCTAGTTGTTGGCTTATGGTCCATCTCTGACTTTGAGCAATAAACTTAAATGTCTTGCTTTGTTATGAGGAAGTTGACAAAAGGGTGCTTATGGGGGTAGTCTCCTGTCAAGCTAGATACCTCTGAGAAATGGGTTGTATGTGTCTTTACTCGAACCGAATACCACTGATGTCTCATCAGAGAAATGTAAAAAATTAGTTTAAAGTGCCTCAAACACCTGTTCCCTTGTGCCTTGATACGGGGACTTGTGGTTATTGAGTTTAGCATACTGCTACATTTCTACCATAACGGATCAAAGATCCTAGGGTTTCTTCATTCAAAGTAATGCATTGGTTTTGGTTTCGGTTTAGGACGTCCTGTAAATAGTACACTGCTAGTTGGAGAGAGAGAGAATTTTATTGTGCTTGGTTCGTTCATCCTAGTGTTTGCTACCACGTTGACACGAGGCAATGGAGACACTAGTTTGCAAATATCTATTTCGTATATTCGGTAAAAAGGGACGATACCTGGATTCTGTCTTTTCTTTTTTCTTTTTTTTTTCCTTTAAAAGAAACGTTCATTTTGGGGCAGAGTAGTACTGCTTTTACTATTTGATTATACGTGAATGAGCTATTCACTTGTGGTATTAGTTTTATGTTATGCTTCACATTTGCACGATTATGCATGCTGTAAATAGTTTACTGATCTTTCTCTTGGGCTATCTTGTGAATATCCTTCAGATTTTATAAATTTGCTTTGCAAGCATTATAACCACTTCAGTCAAGGTTGCATCAGCTTTCCCTACATCAAGAGGATATTTTCTTGGAATATCACGTTCTTATGTTTGTGGTTATATAGTTGGGATCACATCAGTGAGTTGTATGGTACTGGTATCAAGAAAAGATGGAGAATATGCACTATGCAGAGGAGCTTGTGAAGGAGTTTCTTATATTTAGAGGATTCACAAGTACTTTACAAGCTTTTGAGAAAGATTTGGGCTCTGATATTGGAAAAGGATTCCAAGTAGAGAAGATATTAGACCTAATTTTCTCGGTGTATATTCCTAAATTCCAGGCAGAAAATCTTTTTACCCTGCTGAGCTTTTTCAAGCAGTGTTTTTCTTCAACCGAGGCTGTTTTTGTTACTACACTATCAAAATTGGAGGTTTCTATCCTGAAATATTACATTGTGTATGCCTTACAATCTGGAAGGAAGGACAAAATTATTGAGTTCTTTGGAATTAATGGCAATGACTTGCTGCAAAGAAATCAAGATTGGTCATCATGGTTTGGTGGGCCTTCTCTTCCTTATCTTTCCTTTCATTATGTTAATTATTCTTTCCTCCTCAAATGTTTGACCTATTGTCCATTAATTTCTTATGCAGCAATCCCATATCTCAAGAATCCAAGCTCGGATCCCCAGTTTCGTTTATACTTTTCGAAGGAGTGGTTTGATGCCCTGCATCTTTCTGTCAGGAACTTTTTGAGCGAGATGTTCAATGGATCTCATATCCTTCAGTGTAGATATTTGTGTTTATATATTTTTGATAGCATGCAGTATGAAATTTCTCTACCCTTAACTTACAAGCGCATTTGTGCAGTCTTTTTATTTATATATGTTACGTCAGTACTTCATTTTGATGTCTAGTTGAAGAAAATCTCTCTTTCTCTCTCTTCTGATTTTGTGCATGGTTTCAGTGTTAAGTACTGAGGACCGTCTTTGGATCTGCTGCTCTTTGAGATATATAATTGTTGAATATGTATTGCTGTAACAATGTGGAACCTTGCAAGAAGCTACTAAATATTAGTCACTGCATGTCATAAGAAATCCAGAGGCTCAAATTATTTTTTTCTGTGACAAATCATTCCTTTTTTTGTTGTTTTTCCATTTCCCTCTTAATTTGACACGCATGTATTCTTCATTTGTTCTATTTTGAGAGTCCTTTGCAAGTAGAGTACTGCCTTTTACCCTCCAGAATATTTTTTATGCAAAGTTCCTACCTAGCAACTTGTTTATTTGATACCGAATTGCTCTAACCCATCTTTTTCGGTGTCAGTCAGGTGGGGCATTTTGGAGTTTTTAAGGTTTAAGTTTCTAACAGGGGAGCATCTTGAAAGAAATAACCTTCTTATTTTGAGCAATTAGGGAATATTATTTGCTTAGTGTATTTAAACTTAACTATTTTATGAACCCTCCTTTCCAGAAAAAGTTGTGTTGGTACAACATTTTAAGAATGTAGTTTTACTTGCTTGCCCTTCATGAAATTGCACTAAAATTATCCTCTCTTTTAGAAATGCTGACCTTTTTTTTTTTTTTTTTTTTTTTTTTGAGATGGACAAAAATCGTAAACACAAGTTACAACTCCTTTTTTTGGAATAGAGCAAGTAATTATATTTGCATGACTTGTGACCTGCTGGCATCTCTTATACAACTTCATTGTGCTAACCAATCTTTGCTCTTCACACTTGTACGGCTGGATTTTGTATCTATTCATACAGCATGCTGTGAAAGGGCTTTGATGGCTATCTAAAATATTATTTGTCTTCTATGAGTTGATAAGAACTGGAATGTAGTTAATTTTGCAAGCTGTAGCTTTGTTTGTTTATTGATCTGCCATGGGAGACTATTCAGAAACAAAGCTGACCGATTATCCACTGGAACTCGTCTGCTAGATAGAAAATATTTGACCTCCATCCACAAGTGTAATAATGTATGTAATTTCTATGTAAGCGAAAACCTTAAAGCTTCGTTAGTTGATATTACCTGGACTATAGCTTGGTTTAAGACAGCTTGCTTATCTACTGCGATGGTTCTTGACATGGTCAAGAATATAGAAGATGGTTCTCGACACAGTCAAGAATATACAAATTGGCTATTGACACGGTCAAGAATATTTCCTCGTGCTTTTTAGTGTTTACCTTCAAAAGTGAAAGAACGGCCTTGATTGTGTTTGAAATGAAAAGGTGATTCGCTTGATGTACTATGACTGGTTGTTGAAGAGATTATGTGTTTACATCATTCCTCTATGACTGAATTACATAAATATTGATGATAGTATCAGTCCTTCTGAGTTGGACTTCATAAATGTTTTCGTTAACTAGATAACGCATCCCTGCCTTATTGAAGATTACTTCTGAAAAAACTACTGTGAATCGGCTTAAAAGAGATATCAAGCATCTAAATCTCAAACTGTCCCAACTTCAGGCATTATTGGAGGAGAAGGATGCTCAACTGCATCATTCTAGGAGGTTAAGTTTGCCTGATTATGTTTTGTTATACTACTTACCACCATAAAAAAACTGCATACCAACTGTATGCTTTGATGTCAGTAATGCTGCAAAATCAGCTGAAGTAATTATCTGTGGCACTAATGGAGCTACTGTGTCTGGGAAATTGTCAAGTGGTGTGCATGATGAAACTACCTCTCCATCATCCAGGCATGGTGATGGATCTCAAACATCTGTAAAACATTATGTGGCGTGTGAGACAGATTCTGTTCATACATTCCTGGAAGGATCTTTTGCTGGTAAGTAATTTTGGCATGCAATTGAAACGTGGCGGGCTAAATCTTGTAGTTTCTTCTGAGTTCGTTGGTATTTTTAATACACTAGTTAGGATAAGCTGCCTTTGTTTTGCACTGAACATGATTCAGTCCTAAGATTTTCTGGGAGACGTTTATAATTGTGCAAAACTGCAAGTGATTATTGATTATATCTGGACAGAATCTGGTGGAGAACTGCATCAAGAAGAAGATTTTCCAGAAGTTAAAGTAGACTTTCAGGTATAACTGCTATTACAACTGTATTTCAGATTATTTTTTAAAAAAATCTTCCGTTCCCAAAATGAGAATCATCCTCTGACGTTTAAAGAGGATCAAGGAAGGCACTCATACATGGCTTTTGAAAAGTGGCCACTCATTTAGGGGGGAAATTGATAGGCATTTTACGACCCCCTCCCCGGTGCCCGGGGGAATGTCAGTTTGCCTATTCCATTTCACATGTTACTTCTTTTCCAGATTGTAGTTAACTTGTCGTCTCACTTATGACATTCATTTGGAGTCCATATAATTTCTGAGATCCACAATTTTCAGGAGACGTTCTTAGGACATACAAGTTCAATCACTTGCTGCCGTTTTTCTGCATCTGGGGAAAATATTGCAAGTGCTTCTTTGGATGGTACAGTGAGGTAGATTGTATGGATATTTATAACATGCTTGGATATCTCGTAAAGAGTAATATTATGGCACCATGCTAATCAAACTATTTGGTAGATATTTTGGGAATTCTTGATTGAATTTTTCATTCCCAAATTTACGTTTTCCTTGACAAGTATCTGGCAAACGCCAAGTACAATTGAAAAATCAAAAGAGAAAAAAGAAAGAAACTAGCTGAGATACTTTGGCCTGAATCTTAAGCACACAATCACAGAATGATAGTCCCAACTTTTTTAGTGGTTAATTTGATTGAACTTTGATGAAAGATTTAGGAAAAATAATTATCCTATTGAAATTTTAAAAATTGTTAATGGTGGTATTTTTAATGGTGCGTCAATAACAAGTTTTAGAATTTCATTGAAATTATTATTTTTTCCCTATTTTTTTTTTTTTATCAAAGTTCAATCAAATTAACCACTTGGAAAGTGGGACCATCATTCCGGGACGGAAAGAGTAGTTTTTTTTCCTGTTGTTTTCTTAGCTTTGCTGATCATTGTAAATAGTTGTCAACCATGAGCCTATACACAAGGATCTTATATCCCTTATGTCATGTACCTTGTTGTCTTACTGTTGTCAGAAAGAATTTATTAGATTACACTCAGTTCCTTGATCTTGTGTAGATATCGTTATTATATTTTGAAATGTTTAATTGAAGGATATGGACGTATGACTCATCAACCCCGTCATCAAGAAATGCAACAATCTACTGTGGATCAGAGGTCATGTCGCTAGAATGGGATTGTAAATCTGACCGATTGGTATATAAAGTGGAATTATTGAGCTTATTAGAGCATATATCGTAGGCAGCACTCTCGCTGTCCCTAAATACGTGCACTCTGTATCAATACACATACTTGGTTTCCAAAGTTCCATTTTGACCTTGATTGATTGATACATTTCTCAAACTTCAGTATTGGACGCATATTGGATGTTGCCATTTATTTATTTCTTTTGACATAATAGAGGCTTCTGATACCCCAAAATACAAAGAGAGGTAATATGTGGATTTGGATTCCCAGAAAGGAAAGTGCACAGTCATTAAGGGACACCGAGAGAAATAACTTCTGTGTTGATTCTTGAGAATGTTGGAAACCAGGAAGTAATACTTGTACATTTTGCTTGTTATAACAAAGCTTCTCATAGGCACTGCTGATGGAGGTATCAAAGCATGGAATGTTGATGCAAAAAGAGTTGTTTGTGATCTGAACACAACTGAAGAATTTCCAAGGTTTTTCATTTATTGCTTTCCGTTTTAAAATTTGAATAGTGTTTGGGTATATTTGTACTTGCACGCACTATGACTAGAAAACCTGTTCATCATTTGGCTGAGTCTCATTTTCATGGCAATGCAGCGTTATCGATCTGAAATGCAGCCCTGTTGAACCAATTTTTGTTTCTGCTGCAGCATCCAAAGGGTACTTTCTATCTACTAAAAAACCATTCTCATTCCAAGTCTAAAAATCCATTTTTTTACTGGAGTGTGGAATGTTTCTCGCTCATCATTTCATTGCTATACTGAAAATCTATGCACTGGCATTGTATCACATTTTCATAGTCATGTCTCATTGTAAAACGAGATAGGAATTTGACATATGTTACATTTTTTTGGATGCCGGTACAAGCAGTGAACAAATTATTAGCGTAGAATGGTAGGATATGTGGTGGAAAGTTGCTATGCTGGATTCAGTATTGCAGGCAAATCTACATCCTTGATTTTCTGGCTAGATTTTGATGTATATTTATAATGGTATTGGCATATTCTGATGCTATTGGAATGAGTGAAATCCCTTGCATTAGAACTCGAAAAGAGGATAAAAGAGATTCTTTGCTCAATTACTCTTATATTGTTAGTACAAATATAATTTTATTTGGTTTCAGTCCTTTTAAATTTGGAGGGCGAGCCTTGGCGCAACGGTTAAGTTGCTCCTTTGGTGACCATAAGGTCACGGGTTCGAACGTTGGCGAACAGCCTCTTGGCAATTGTCAGGGGAAGGCTCTAGCAAATGGTTCCCTCTCCCAGCCACCGCTTGGCGGGGAGCGCTTGGCGCACCGGGGTTTGCCCAGTCCTTTTAAATTTGGTTGGGGGAATGCAGTTACACTTTTGATCATTGATCCATATAGTGGAACATTTTCTAGAAAAATAACCACTTTTTTTTTTTTTTTTGCAAATCTCTCTGTTTGATATGCGTTGGATTCCATTATCTTGTAGGCAAGGCACCAGCTATATGGATAAGTTGGGGTTTGCTTCATTGACGGTATGGAACATGAGAACGTGGAAGCCAATGGTATGTAGCATCTTTTTTTTTTTCCTCTTACGAAAAATGTATATAGCATATAAGAATGTTAGGATAAACAGTAAAAGAGAAAAATCAGAAGCCTTATCTTTTCCTACTTCATTGAAGACAGTCCTATCTCTTGGCAAAGATCCACCAGCCATTACTTCTTTATGCTTCAACCACAATGGGAAGATTTTAGCAGCAGCTGCCACTGATGGAATGATTCATATGTTTGGTATCCTTCAAAATTCTTGGTAATTTTGCTGCATTATGCTAGAATATACTGCATAGGCAAGCTTGGCAACCAGCCTCTTGGCAATTGTCAGGGGAAGGCTCTAGCAAATGGTTCCCTCTCCCAACCCCCGCTTGGCGGGGAGCGCTTGGCGCACCGGGGTTTGCCCCTTTTTTATGCTAGAATATACTGCATAGGCACATGCATATGTGTGGGTTATGTGTGCGCCTTAACAAGGCTTAGATATGTCTGCTGGCCTGCAAATAACTGGATGGCCAGCTCATGATTCTGCTATTAGCTCAGTTCTATTTGGGCCTGATATGACCAGCATTTTTAGCTTGGATATTGAGGGGAAGGCAAGTGCTTTGACTGATCTCATGGTTTTAAGTACTTCATGCTTCTTAATTAATTTCTTCTGACATTTATAGTAAAACTCTTTACCAGATTTATGAGTGGAGCCTGCAAAATCAAGGGAAAGTTCTTTGGTCAAGGAACTGCAACAGGTACTTGGTGTTTGCCCCTTCATTTATATTGTTCTATGGTTTTTATTCTTAATTAAGATGGAACTGAAATAGGATTCTTACATTATATCTCAATTCTGTACTACCTCATTTTCAAATTTGCTCTCTTTCTAAGCATATTTGGAGCATCCATTATGATGGGTAATATCGTGAAATTATATGGTTTGTTTGCTTACTGACATCTTGGAGTTGTACATGGTACTGCCTATGTTATATCTTGTGCAAAAGTATGTTTTGATTTTTTGTTTTTTGATATATATATATACACACTCTCTTTTTAGTATCCTCCTGTATATGTCTGCCATAAAACGTGCCAAAGTCAGTAAGACATTTCCAACAAATTTGTTAAGCTAATATTGATTGGTGTGTCATAATAGAGCGAGTTGGTAGTTAATCAGTGTCACAATTATAATTGAATTTTAAGTATGTACCCAATGGCTCAATTTCAGTTGGTTACTTGATGATGAGTCTCATTCCTGCTTGATTGCTGGTTGGCTGTATGATCAGGGTTAGTTTTTAGTAAGCATTCTGTGGGAACATCCTAAGAAGAAATCTTAAAGCTAAAGAGTGGATTCTTTTTCAAGAAAGGAGGAGTGGTACTAAATTGTTAAATTCTCAAAACCAAAGGGGGGGTGCCTTATGACTTTTGGTATTTTTACTTTAAAATTTGTATCCATCGAGTGGCACCTCAAGAGATTATGACTATTAAAACGGAAGACTGATCTTTTATTCATGATGTAGGTCACTTAACAGTCGACATGAAATGGCTTTGGATGCAAGCGGCAATAGACTCTTAGTGACTTCTAGTTCAGTAAGAGCACCCATATATCAGGTGAATACTCTCTCTCTCTCTCTCTCTCTCTCTCTCTCTCTCTCTCTCTCTCTCTCTCTCTCTCTCTGTACTTCAGGCCATTCTCCTTATCTGATGCAAGTTTTGCTATCAGGTTCGAGGTCATATAAACGGAATGAAAACTCTTGCACATAGTGCATCTATAACAACTGTGGATTGGCACCCAACATTGCCTATATTCTTGACAGGCTCAGCTGATAACTCCGTTCGTGTCACATCCTTATCATCATAGAACTCCATACCTCCAGACCTTTTCTTCCATTTTGGTTAGTTGGTACTTGAAAGTTCGTAGTTCTATGTTGTATACTTTATAATGCTTTGCCTACTTTTTTCTCCTTTTTGTTGGAGGGAAGACTCGTTTTATTTCACTGTGATATTCTTCTTCTTTTTGTCACAAGATCTTAATGCAATTCGTTGTTTTGTTTCGCAATTGGGGTTATGCATAATCTCATGCCTCCTTTTGGTAAGTTAGTGTTCTAAATGGTCATGCTAACGGGTATATTAAATACTCCATTCGACCCAATGATAGTCCTATTTGACTATTCAAACAGTTTAACAACCTATTTTTTTTCATCATCAACCTTAATGAGGTTTAGTTATTATTCCATTACTCCCCTTGCAATTTTTTTCCTTTGACACTACTCTCTCTCTCTCTTTCTCCTTCCTTATTGGGGAGTTATCAAAGTTCAACGATTTTAACCTTTTAATTTTAAAAATGTGATTATCTTTTTAGAACAAACAAAAATGGCAAAAGGCACAAACATTTTGGGACGGAGAGAGTATGTGTTTATCGAAATGAGTTAACGGAGGAATGACCAAACTTTTTTAGCGAATTTGAAAAAAAAAAAAAAAATGGTTGGGACAAAGGTAAACAAAGAAACCATTCCAAAATTACAAATAATAACTCTAATGCTAGTCCTTCAAAAAGAGCTTCTCTATTGTTTCTTAGGATGATACAATTTAATTTAAATGGGATCAAATCTTTAATAAATTACAAGACGCCTTCATTTTAACCACCAAGTGAATGAATAATCTTTCAAATCCATCTTCCTCTTATCTACAAAATTGACCATCTATTGGCCTTCAGCATATCCATACAACTTTGCTCAATCTTCATCGTCAGGATCTATGACCATCCTCAACTTCCTTCTTGACGTAGGAACTTTTTGAGACTCTGCCGGAGTTGCATGATCCCCAAAATCTGTTAACTCGTCTGACAATTCATCATTTAATTGCCGAGTATCAACCTTATTAGCAGTAGCAGCACCTTCATTATCCTCATTGCTGACTTTCACGACTTCAGCTTCAGTGTCGGTGTCAAAATCATTTAAAGATTTGGCTTCTGTAGCATCCATCTCCGAGTGTTCAAATCCACCTCTGCAATCAATAGGTATTGAGATTATGATCATATGTAGGTAGATATTTAAAATTTCAACAAAATGGCCCCAACCCAAGTTCTAAACTTTGTTTGAAAGTCGCAAGGTTAAGCTCGAAAGCTTGTATTGACATGAGTTTCAAATCCTACAAAATTTAGGATATTCAATAACAAGCAGCAAAATAATATTCCAAAAGTTTGGGCCTTCTTTTTCCATCTGATGTTGAAGGGTGGACTTTTGGTCATAATTTACAGCTATCAACAAAAATAATTCAATATTGTTCGAAATGAATGAATTCATATATCTAACATGAATTTAATGATTTGAATGATGTCACCGCTTCACAGCATGATATGACAACTCAAAAGTAAAGAAGCAATACATACCGTAGTATAGCATCAGTATCCTGGTCCTGATATTCGGTTCCAATTACTGGTGAAGTGCCTCGAAGCTTATGACCCCGTGTCTTTTTTTTGGAGCTCTTCGTTTTCCTACGTAGAAATCAAGAATAGCTGCTATGAGAGAAGAATCCAGTTGTTGCTAACAACCTAGATTTTCAAGATGTCTCTTAAGTTGACTAGTCCTTGTTAAAATGCACGCAGACAACTTGATAACATTATGTATGAGTCATGAAATTTCCAAATGTAGAAGGCTAGCTACGCCTGTCATGACAACATTTCCAGGGATCACACATTCTCAGATGTTTGGTTGAACTTACGGTTCTCAACAAAGAAAGATTTTTAAACAAAACTGTTGAGATGATAAATCTTTTATGAATTTCTACAATCACTCCTTCTGCCCCTAAATAGAGTCACATACAACATTGAAACAAACAGATGGAAGAACATAAAAAAAACAAAAACTTGGGTGTATGAAAAATTATGAAATACTCCCTCCGTCCCGGTTCACTTGGCACCAAAGAGGTGGGCACGGTAACTAAGAAAAAGTAAGAGATAATTAATTAAAGAAAATGTTGTGAGTAGAAAAGGTAAAGTAGGAGAGAGAATGAGTGGAGAGATTAGTAATTTGATTGGTGTTGTGAGTGTAAAAACTTTCCATTTTGGGCAGTGTCAAGTGAGGTGGGACGGACCAAAATGAAAATTAGTGTCAAGTGAAGTGGGACGGAGGGAGTACTATGCTATCGTGCTATTTGTCAGCAATGTGACTCTAAGCACTCCAAAGTGATTTGAGGAGCATTTATTTCATCCACAAGAATATAGCCACACACGTGTATATGCAAACCTTGGACAACAATTAATCATTAATAAATTACTTCGAAGTCAAGGAAATTCAGAGTTTTATTTAATTGTTTCTTTAAGACAGCCATATTACTAACTAGTACAATTTATGTTCTCAGCTTTTTATACTTTTCCCTACAGATGGAGCATCGCTACCGAAAAAAACGAAAAAGAAAAGGATCATTTTGCCATTAATAAGACAGTTGAATATAAAGTTCCACTTGCACCAGTTATATTCGCTTTGTCAATGTGAAAGAGCAGATATTCCGTACTTGCACAACTGTACTTGTAAGCAGTGAACTATAATTGTAAGTAGAGGGCACGCCAATCTGTAAAGTAATGTCTACAATATATTAATAAAAGGTATAGATTACATGTGCTTTAACAGGATATTATAACCTAACATGCCAGACTAATTATTGAATATGTCCTATGATAACCGTGTAGTACCTATTTATCCTGATGGAGGTCATTAACCTCATAGAAGAAAACCATTTAGTATTTACTGTCTAATGAAAACCACAAGCAACAAAAAAATCTTAGGTAGAATTGATTAGGCAGCATTAACTAGGAAATATATAGCATTCTAGTTTCTGTTCGCTCAAAGTAAAGCTGCGGAATCATAGTAACATGAGTGTGCAATGCATGCATGTGTTATGTGATACAAGGTAGGGAGGCATACCCCAGTTGTAACGAGCTAAGCAATTCATCATCAGACTCATCTTCTGGTACGGTTTTAACAGACTCCTGGTTTGGCCTTCCTTTACTTGTTTCTACTTTCTGCTTGTTTTTGCTCCTGGTAATTCACAAACATATAGGTCCCAAATGAGGTGGATAACATTGAAATTTCAAAGAAATGAAATCATAAAGAAACTGAAGTCTACATGCATAGATGAAATAATGCATTCCAAAGCTACTTGAGATGTGACTGATGGTGTGAATGTCTAACTTGAGAAAGGCCTCGTGTTGATAATGTTTACCAGTAGTGGGATGCAGATTCATGTACAGACGATGTACACTGTGAAGAGTGGAAGATTAATGTGGTAGTTGGCAGTGGTTTGAGGCATGTCGGTTGAGGTTTGCCATTATGTGCATAAAGAATATGGAGGCTTGGTTAATACTCCCTCAAGTCTTAGTTTTACATCCTCCAAACAAAAGCCTGTTATTCTAGGATCCTAGTAAATGTCTTAGCAACCCTTGTCTAATATTTGGATTTCACTCTGTACCCTTTATTGCCATTTCTGAAGAGAACTATTTTCAATTGGTTTATCTTGAAAAACTTGAATTTAGGGTATAGTAAAAACTGAATTCATGTGCACTGGATATCTACATGGCAAAAAAAAAAAAAATGAGATTACGAGAAAAGAAAAGTTGGATTGATAAATGACTAAATGAGACTGGGGGAGTAAGATTTTTGCAGATATCATATGAGCATGAACCGTGATTGCACAATAAATTTGTCACCAATGACCATACAAGAAGAGTACATATCATATCAGTTTCAGTCCTGTTTTCACTAACATAATTTTGCAGGAAATAATGGAAAATGCTAGTGTATTTGGTGGATCATTCTCAAGTTGCTTCAGCTTCTTTCTTAATGGTAGCCGTGCATATGTAACGATCAAATAGTTGGTGGAAAGGTAACTATTAAATAGTTGGTGAAACCTGTCCGTACACATGAGCATTTAAAGTTATAGAGAATGCTCCAGATGATATTGAATAGGCAGGTAAGATGGTTCTGTAGTGATAGTGAATGACGCGGAGAAATGACTGTAATACTGTCATTTCTCGTGTACGCTGCGGCTATAAGTAGTGTTCAAAATATATTAGGGTTTTTTATGGGACAAAACACCACTGCAAACATACTTCTCTAGGAAACAATAACAGAAAGAATATATCAGCACGATCACATAGATAGTTTAAATGTTTTACCTTTTCCTAAGTAAGGATATAGTTTTATCGTCAGAGTCTCCTGCATCTTCCGCATGCAAGTCGTTACAATCCTCATCCCTCAAATGCATGTTTGCATCAGACAGCTTATGTTTGGGAACACGCAAGCCAAGTTGCTTGAGTTTGCGCGAAACCTGCGCTGCCGAAATTTTGCCATCACTATCCAGTGCACTTGCAATCAAGGAGGTGCACTTCTTTTGGTCTTTAAACCTGGACAGGCAAAATAAAAATCAGATAGTACATGGGAGACAAAATCATCTAAAGAGACAGTAGGTAACAGTTCGATCACTCACTGCTCAAATAAAGCTTTAACCCTCATCTCCTGATCTTCACTAAATGCACGTACTCTTTTTCTTGTGCGCCTGAGATGAAGGAATGCAAAATTTCATGTTTAAATGAGATGCTGCAGAAGAGTGCACAAATATCTTAACAAAAAAGCAAGCATCCAGGGTCTTTCTTTTCCCCTTTAGAAAATATGCAATTTTGATTTTCTATGGGCTTCCAAACGCTTGCTTACAGCCACAGCTTATACAGATCATAAGCACAAGAAACTGCAACATTCAACACTTACAAAGGTTGACTCGGTGAATAATTTTCCCTGACATCTTGAGAATTAAGATGATTAACCTCACTTCCCAATATACTTTCTTTCTTGCTGCTGTTTCTTGAGCCATCAGTACGAATCCTTTTCTTTGATGGCAATTTGAGCCCCAGCTGTTTAAGCATCTTGGAGATCTGAGCTGGTGAAACATCATCTAAACTAAGATCTTCTTTGATAAGGTGACTGCAATTTTGAAATTCTTTATACCTAGAATGGTCGTAAGTTGTCAAGCAGAAAGAATTACTTCAGTCAGTAAGGAGAATCTGAAGAAAAAGCTAAATAAACCAAAAGATAATCATTCCTTTCTGCCACATATACTCAACACTTCATATTCATATATATATTAGAAGTATAGATAGATAACTACATGAATGACACCAAACAAAGGCTATAATGATTCTTTCCAGCATTTGAAGAGGCAGCCCAACCCGTTCAACCACGCAAGTAATACATGTATAATACTCCCTCCATTCCACATTAAGAGCCTACATTTGCAAGTCAAACTTTATAATATTGTACTTTACACCTTTTAATTTCTTATGATGTGTATTAAAGTTATATATTTTTAAAATACGCAAGAAAACAATCATATTTTGAACATGAAAGAAAAAACTCTGAGAGCAAAAAAAAAATCAAATATTTATAACTTAATTATTGAAAGTGGACTCTAGATGAAATGACCCAAAATGAAATAGTGGACTCTAAAATTGTAATGGAATGGAGGGAGTATGTATCTAAATTACATATGCATCCTAATAATTGATACAACAACAACAACAACAAAGCCTTAGTCTCAAAATAATTTGGGGTCGGCTAACATGAATCCTCATATGTCATCGTGTGAAAAGGTTGTTGGAAAAAAAAAATTCAGCCCCCCACTTCGCTTTGTTGTTGATCATTTACGGGACAAGTGAAGCATTTTGTGGAGTTCTGTTTTTGTTCCTTTCAAAAATTTCTGGTGTATTGTTGTTTTTCTTTCTGCTTTTGTTTTGATGGCCTTCTCCTTCTTTTCTTTGTACTTCTGTTTTGTACTTTTTTCTATTTTAATCTAATTAATTCTTATTTGATCAAGGAAAAAATTGTTAAAAATACTTACTTTTCGACTAACCATATAATGTTAAGGAAAAGTTTCTGACATGATATATTGCACATATAAATACCATTGTTACTTAGCACAATTCTTCTGTTCATTATTCAGTTTCCCCTAAAGTTGATCAAGTGTGATAATGCTATGTTTCAACATGATACTTATATTTAAGAATTTCTGGAAACATTGTTTACTCTTTACTCATGCTCTTCATGACGTGCTATGTGTGTTGAATAAAACATTAATTTGGCTACTGCATTATTTGTTTTGAGAAAATATGAAGTAATACAGCATACAATAAAAGCCAACATAGTGTATAAAGATATTTATAAATGTTTTATTATTGCTTCCGAATAAATCAAATATTTGTTTTATACACATATATATGTCTAAAAGGTACATTTAGCTTTCACATGATTTCTACAGTGAGCTTTTGACCTTAACTTTAAATAGAATTCTTACTACACTTGCACATACTTTTTGACATACTACAACTCTTACCGTATTTACTACGGACAAGTTAATTGTGAAGATAGTAACATGCCAGATTCTTGTTCTAAAGAATTATGTTGATTAATTG
The DNA here is from genome assembly GCA_022495995.1 of Adenophora triphylla var. japonica. Taxonomy (NCBI): domain Eukaryota; kingdom Viridiplantae; phylum Streptophyta; class Magnoliopsida; order Asterales; family Campanulaceae; genus Adenophora; species Adenophora triphylla. The sequence continues at coordinate 10,874 of JAFEMH010008389.1, read as the reverse complement.
GGCCTCTCATGAAAGCAGATTATTCATGCATATGTACGAAAATATCCTTGCAAAACAGAAAAAAGATATTGAAGAAGGCTCACTTTTGGTAAAGGTCTTTAAGTTTTTCTTCTAGCTCATCATTCAGAGCAAAAGGTTTCATTCTTTTGTACGCCCTTTTGGAACCACGTTCAAGAGGATGCTCCTCACTGCAAGGAATAGGTAACGAATGAGGACACCAAAAATCAATTGAATCAAAAGTAGTAAGCTTTTGTTGTAAGAAATAAATAAACCAACATCACTCAAGTATTGCATGGAGGCCATACCTAATGAAATTTCCCTTCTCATCGGGCCCTTCTTTGGATGTTGAGATAATGCCTTCTGTCCCTTCAGAAGTTAAATTTCTTCTTTTCAAGTTCCGAACCTTTGGGCTGTCATTCTCCTCACTGTAGAGTAACGCGCCACAGGAATCATCTCAAGAAATAAGAGCTCCATTCATCTTCTAAACTTAATAAAGAATGGATAAAAAAAACTAGAGCATCGGTTGCTATGCAGTTCAGCTAGAGCAAAATCCATATTATTTATAAAGTAAACAAACAATGAGGTTAATGAACATATCTTACTTATGATCATCTATCCCATGTGGTATAACAAAATCAGCTTCGTCATCACCAAGTGCATCAGCTATACTTCGCCTTACCCATCCATTTCCTAAAGAGGAGCCAACTTCATCATCCAAGGAAGAACCTTTCCACTTATGAGATTCTTTTTTCAGTTTGCGAAGATCTTGCAGCATTGATTCACAGTTAATATAATGGCATTCTTTACGTGTCTTCCAGAAGAGAACTTCGACAAAAAGGAGGGGATAACTCTTCATTTTTTTCAGCATTCCTCTAATCAAACTCGTCAGAAAAGAGACAATATTCTCGTATTCTTTGCTTGGAGTTGACTTCTGCTCATCCAGGATACTGTGGAATGTTGTGATGAGGGACAACTGCAGAATAAATCCAAATGAATGCAAAGTGACTATCAACCACATTTACAATTTATCACCTTTTAATTAGAATTTCCAGAAAAATAATTATCTTACAACAAATGGTATCAAGCTTTCACCTGGTATAGCATTGGAGAAAGTTCCAGATCTTCACATATCCTCCGTAGCATGCAGATAATGTAGTGATTTGTTCTGATGGAATTGCATTTGTAAAATTTCAGCAGCCAACACAAATTGTTGATGATGGAGTTGTTCGCAAGGGCAGAAACCACAGTAGATACCTTAAAATCAACTTCATCGGTTACAACTAACTGCTCATCAGCTGAGGAAATATCTGATTCACAAGTATTATTAACACCATCTGGTTTCCTTTTTTCCATCTCGGGCAAATTGCTTTCAGGTTCTTTTGTCTCTAACTCGGGTGGTTTGGGCTCATCAACCTGTGAGGGGATTGTGGTGTCTTCAGCTTTATTCTTGTCATATATAGCATCTGATGACGTTTCTTTCACTTGCTCGCTCGGATCTGTAGAGATTTCACAGCCAGAGACACCAAAGTCATTTTGAATGATGGCATGGTCTCCAACCACACCAGTAATATCCTCCTCTGCAGTTGGCATCTTTTTATTTCTTTTCTTTCTTGACTTTCTTGAAACCTGAACCACAAGAACATTTAGTATTTTGAATGTTGCTCCTTTGGAAGTAATAGCTTTCTGTATCCATAAATATGGCAAAAGACTATTTAACAGCATCTCTAGTCATAAACCTCTTAAAAGATTTATCCGGCATGCCACATCAGCACTCCATAAACCTTTCATATTTATAAACTTGTTTCCCTCAGCAATAAACCTCTACAATGCTATTAAAATAGACACTTGTAACTATTCTATTTTTTAACAATAGACCGGTTTAAGGGAAGATTTGCTACAACAAAATAATAAGGAATGAGTGTCAGTCTTTGAAGTGTTTGGTTTTTTTTTTTTTTTTTTTTGGAGGAGTCGGTCTATGAAGTGGTTGCCACATGGGCAGCTGTAATTACCGTTGGAGATGCCCTAATGCAATAAGATAGGAGTTGATGTAATAAATAAGAACAATAAGGAGCCATCTCGCAATTTCATTATAAGCCTCAACTAGAGCCTATAAACTTCTGCAGCACTCAAGATGATTTCAAGGGTTTACACTACATATATACTCTAAATGATTTCATGTGCCAGTATGTAGAAGTAAGTGCCAAATGACATGTTTCAATGAGACTAGAAACTGAGAATAAGCTATTGAAGACCTCTAAAGTGTTCAATCCCCATAAACGCCGATCACTCAAATTTACAGCTTGCTCAGTTCCACTTATAAAGAAATTGCTCTGCCAGCTAGAATAGAACAGACTTATGATTCTCAGAAACGATCTATAAAATAAATTTACTTATGTTTCCATGAATGCATTTGTGGCAGAGACGTTATTTGAAGGACTGTGTCTGTACCAGAACAAGCATTCTTGATATACTGATTAGGCAGATATGCAGCAGATAAAGATGTCTCAATTCACCACAAGATCTGGAGGGTGAGATTCGTGCCACTATCAAATAATTGAAATCATTAACAATTAGTCTCAGTATTTCTGTGAGAATCAAATGACAGGTCCAGGCTATCCAACCATAATTCAAGCGTGACAGGATGTATCTCTCCAGAGTTAATTGGCAGCTGCCCATACCCTAATGCCAGGACTTCTAAACCAATATCACTACCTAATAATGATGGTAGGTACTTGAGCAGGAAAAATAAAGAAATAAAATTAAGGTTCAAATTTCGATTAAGAAAAAAGATACACATGCATACCCTCAATGTGCCACGTGACTGAAGGGTCTCCATCAAGCGGATAATTACGTGAACTGTTTCAACCAAATCGGCAAAATCGCTGAAAAAGAATCAACACCAAAATAAGAAGAAAGATGAAACGTGATTACAACATGCTTTGAATAATTAACCAAAACTGCACTATAGTTCTTGGTTGCAATGAATATTATTCCAAGGAAGACCAGTGATTGTTCCTGATAAAAGAGCAGCTTCAGATGGATACATTATCTCAAGACATCAAAATGCACCTAGCTGCTTGATTCCTTAGCAGGAGACTAGATAGTATTTGGTACATCTTAGATATATATGATGAAAAGCAGAAATGGTTCACATGCTAGGCAGGATGTTGAAGAAAAACTCAATGCACAATAATTTAAATTGTGAAAATTTCAGATGCTACCAACCCACTTACATATTGGAGAAAGGAATTTTAGTTTTGTTCATGACTAGAATCACTCGTTCGATAAAGAATTTCCACTTCAGATGACTACATAATAGACTGAATGCAAAAAATCTTCTACTTTATGGTCAAGACTGGTGCTTTTAACACCTGATTAAAAGTAGGTATTATCCTTAATGAGGGTCGTGGTAATCAAAGATGATTGGGCTGATGGATACTCTTCATTAGCAAGAAGGGGCTGTGCTCATACTTGAAGTTACATTCTTGTGACTGGCAATTCAAGCTTTAACCATGTTAATGGGCTTACGGTCCTCATAGACATTGGATACACAAATAATGTGTTGACAAGGTGGACCAGGTAGAGACTTATCCAGCATTCTTATGTTTGAAATTGCAACAACAGTGAGTACTCTTATTACGATAATATAACGCATGCTACACAATGCAAAGGCATTCTAAATTTAAATATATTGAAAAGAGAAGAGAAACCTCTTGGCTTGTTTATGTGTATTAAATGACTTGATGAGGCTCAGGAGGAACTGAGTCATTCCTTGTTCAGTTTGATCATAAAATAACTTGTAAAGAAGGACACGAGCTGTTTGAGGCTCCCTAGAGTCTTCTGATGACTGCTTAAGCACCAAATCTAACATGCGTATCTGTGAAAATGAGGAGAAAAATAAGGCATTTTAATAGATACCTTCCAAAAGATAATAACATAATTCAAGCATTATAATTTCTGGCAATTTCTTTCAGAATTCTCTAAGATGTGTAAAATATATTACACTAGAGTGTAAAAGCCAATGATCCAAACAATCAAATCCATCAGAGCAAACATCAGTAATACGCCTTTTACCAAGAGATGAGTATTTTATTATACAAGTTACATCACATATGTAGGAGATCAACAATCATTTTAACAAGACTGACTCTATATTGGACCAGACATATATCTGTATAGGCATTGCAACCAGAGTTGCTCTTAGTACAGACCGGAATGATACACAACTCAGTAGCTCTTAATATAGCTCCACGATATGACAAAGAAAATATAATAATTCATCCCAGAACAGCTACACCAACATTTTAAACTGAAATTAGAGAGGAACGCAAAAGGACCCACACTAGAGAGAAAGAATGCATAGTGAGAAAGACAAGAAACGGGGCATGAGCAAGTATAATGATTACCTGAGTTACATAGCAATGTTCAGTTTTTTATGAATATAGATATGATAATCAAGCTGCAAAAAATATATAAATTAAAATATAATCAATCACCATTATTTTCATCAGTGATCCTGCTGCAGAAAGAAATTTGTAATCATTTGTCTGCTTCAAGTCTTCAAATGCATTACGCCACTTCAAAATTACTAGTAGGAACATTGGCTCATTCATCGATGCGGCAACTGGTCCACATACATTGCCCTTAAAGAGCGTGCTCTCACTGTCATGATTTATAGAAGCTTCTGACGTCTTGCCTTCAATGCTAGGCTGTTGAGACATAAAAAGATCAAATAAGTAGTCATTCAGCAGCAAGCATATTAAGGCTATTTGACATGCAACAATAAACCAGTAATATAAAGGTAAGAGAGCCAGAATTGGTGCACCAACAGGTTCATATGTGGTGTAGTTTAAGATATTCATAAAACAAGTAGAATCAAAATGCATCGTAACAAAATCATGAGTGATCTACAACAACTCAAGCCCCCTAAGCATTTTATCACTGAACCAGAATTGTTTGTTTTGTCGTTGTTTTTTGTTCTTGTTGATGGATATCTTGTCTGTCTCGTTTTTGCACATTCTTCTCATTATTCTAATATACTCCCCCGTCCCATTTTAAGGTTCAAAAAATGGGTTGGGTACAAGAGTTAAGAAAAAGGTGAAAAAGGTGATGTGTTGTGAGTGTAGATAGTTGGGTAGGAAAGAGAATGTGGGGTAGAGAATAGTTAGTGGATAATTGTTGTGAGTATGACCTGTGGGGCCCACAGATAAAGAAGTAATAAAGACTTTCCATTTTAAGATTTTGAACCTTAAGATGGGACAACCTTTTGGGAAATTTTTGAACCTTAAAATGGGACAGAGAGAGTAGTTCTTTTCTTATTAAAAAAAGGGCATGAGAATGAAGAGAGGGAGAGGAGCTAAAAGACTACAAGATAACGAAGAAGAACCCCCTCCAAGAGACCAGATGATGATCTTTGAGTATGCTAACACTCCCAACAGTCCAACTACAACAAAATACTTAAAGAAAAAAATCCTAGAGTCTAGAACTCCTTCATTTCAGATGATACCTTTAAAGTTTAGAAAAAAACATACAATCTAAAGATAGGAACTAAGAATGGCTCCTCCAAAATACCAAACATTATGAAGAAAATGAGACTGTGACGCAGTTGCAAACAAACAGCTGGATCCATTGCTATTGTACATAGCCACATGATAGTTGTTTTTAAATCAGTCTAAGACACAAAACATCTCCCTGTCTGATATTCCAGTTTTAACAGAAATAAGAAGGCACTTTCCTCCATTTGATCCATGTCACTGATGGATCTTAAGGTATGCATCCTCAAGGTTTCTTACTAAAAATATGTAGATAGGAACTCATTTATGAGGGACTAGTGGATGGCAGCTCCTTTTACACGGGTTTCTAAGATTGAAGTGGGTATTATTGCAGATAATAATAGACCTAAAAAATATCAATCCTCCAACTAACGTAGGAATAGAGCGCATATGAGATGTTTATGTAAAAATCAACATATTCATTTCACATTTTTGTTGGGTTTTACACTGGTATTAATCAACAGAAAAAGAGAACAAATATCACTTGAGTTCGTGTAAATAGTTTTTGATTGTTCTTAAGGAGTTTTAAAAAATATAACTAAAAGTACCAATCAGAAAGGCCATAACCATTTTCTGAAAATTTAAATGATTTCTTGAAATATAAAGTTTGACCACATGAAAAATGATGAGAAGAAAATAAATCATTTTATATATAAGTGAATAGTGTGCTAATGCAAAATGATAAGCAAAGCTTGAATGTAAGCTCTTGCATATAAAGTTCCTGACCTTAGAGGTTGACGATTGGTGATACTGAAATGACATTACAAATTCTGCAAGCTGAAAGAAGGTAACAATGTCGCTGTTCTGAATAGCATGGTGTTCTTTCTCAATATCCTCGCGTACTGACTGCATCAGAACTGAAAGAGCAAAGTTGACAATACGAATATATATTAGCAATATTATCGAAATGAACGGACCAATAAACATTTGCATTTTAATGCAGTGGTTCATCACCGTTGTATCCACCCGACAAGAACTGTTTAGCGAAATCATGGAGCATTTCCAGAATATTATCCTTTGTTGAGGGCATTCTTCCATTGTCCCACAAGATTCTTTTTGAAGGACCACTATGACCTTTATTGGCCTTGAGCAGAGGATCCCGGGATGTTGAACAAGGATTTCCTTTGCACACTGTCTTAGAACCACCCTGTTGAAAAGAACAACTGAAGTTACTGAAGTTTAAATGATAAACCTCTCAATGCATCTCTTACAATGCAACTCATACCACTGTCATGCGGGTAAATGTTCCGCTAAACTGTGAATTAGAAACCAGTGCACGACATCTGGCGCGCTTTCTTTTTTCTTTTTCCTCCTCCATGATAGACATTAGACTGTTAACAGCAGCTTCAGCATCCCCCTTTACCTGGTGGAAGAACCCGCCAATGAGTATAATCCCGGATGTATTTGACTGCAAATAGAAGATCCCAAGAGGAAGAAAACAGCAAGAGGAGAGGTTGCCATTGATAAAGAGTTACGTGAAACAGTTTCGGATGCTAGCATGCTTTTAAGCAATAAGTATGTCCAACTAAAACAAACTGTTCAACTATTTATAGCAATAGATGTATGGTTATGATAGTTAATTGTTTGCTAATGATCCAAATTCTTTACTTTAGAAATATTAAAATAGCAAAAATGCTTACCTATTTCCAACCAAAAGTATTAAATAGTGTCTATATAGATTTATACAATTTGTTTATCGATATTCTACACAAGCACATAAGATAGAATTGAATTGATAGCAATGAAAAATAGATCAAAGAAGTAAAACATACAGCTACCTTTGAGCCCTTCATATGTGCTCTTGCAGTTAGCTCTGGGTCTTGACCTTTAAATATATAGTAATAAGTTTCCATCAGAAGCAGGTTATCTTGACGAAAATATTCATGGGAACCACCAACATGTTGTGTTATAACTAATATCAAGTCCATCACATTCTCCTGGAACATTACTTCCAACAACCTATCTCTCAGAAATAAAAATTCAGAGGCCGAGCCCCCAACTTTCTGCTGGAGTGATATATCTTGAATTGCTAAAATGTTGCGAAATAAAGTGATCACCAGTTGCACCAGTTTCCAGTCATCCTCAGTGAGTACTTCCCTAATCCACGAAGCCATTCATGTTAAGCAAGTAAAAGTATGAAGCTATTGGTAAGTGCCATTGTAAAAAAATGGATGAGAAATCAAAATGAAAGTTATGGGTGATGCCAAAATTGATTAAAATTAATAAACACATGCACTTGTGACACAGTCAAGGCCAAGATGTGATCTGAAGTGAAACACAAAGCAGACCTCCCATTTGAAAGTATAAGCTTCAAGAAAAAGACACCTCACGAGCAAGTCAACAAGAAAGGCGAACTTCCATAATTTGCAAAACATGAAGAACTTTGATAGTAACACTGTTCGGTTAACTGAGCAACTTAAATGAAACAAGAGAATTCAACTTTTGGTAGTAACATGAAGTCAATTAACAATTATTTAGCAAGTCTCAAGTCATGGAAAATCATTCCATCGTCTTTAAAGGTACTTAGTATATGAACAGATGCCGTAAATGGCAGATAAACGAAATGAAAGAAGAAATGTGTTCTATATAAATAAGATATGAAGGGTCTGGACTCTAGCTAAGGTGGCCTTGGGTTTAACCATATATTTACTAACATTTTTCAGTTTTCGACTCAATAATCACCCTGGAGATATTGGATCTTGTGAAATTGATGAATTTGATGAAAAATACTCCATATCTAGTATCCTTCTTAACGTATTTGCTATTTCAAGTTACTACCTCCAATCCAAAATAATTGTCTTTTTCCATTTAAAAGATGATCAAAACTAAATAACCCATTTTGACTAAAATCATTCAAATTCCAACTTTACCTTTACGTTGGAGCTTGTTGCATTCATTAGATGGTCCTACTAAGTGAAATGGAGTATATGAGAGAGAGGCAATTAAAAAGAATAATTAGGTACTTTATTACTCTCTCCATTTCAAAGTACTTATCATTTTAGACTTCCTCACACATATTAAGAAATGAAATTATTGCAGGTCAAAAAGACTCAGCTACCATTAATATAATTCAGTTTTCTAAATAATCAAATGCTTGTATAATGGATACTTGACAAGCATAAATAAAGGTGTAATTGGTATCTGTGATGCTCAGACCCTTCTATTTTGCCAAAGTACCCGTGTCCAAAGGATAGGACATGGGTGTGGTGTTGGTATGGGTGTGGGTATTTTGCATTAGTTTCAAATCCGTACCTGAATCCGAGCATCATAGATTGGTATACAAGGGTAAAGATTCCTAAATAATAGAAAAGGGTCAAATATCTTGGAACAAAATTCAACTCCTATAACGACAAGTATTTTGAAACAAAGGGGGTAATTAAGTTGCACTCCCTCATTCACTTTTTCTTTTGCCACTATACAATAGCTCTCTGTTTAAGAAATCATAATAAGTGATGTGTCCAAACTTTTGCTTTCAATCTATACACTCTCTTTAATACCACTTGTGAATGTAAAAGTTGTAACATATATAATATAGGTAAAATATAATGGTAAACTAAACATTTGATGTGCATTTGATTGCTAAGAAGCAAAAAAAACAAAAACAAATGAGAAGTATAGAAACAGAAAGTAGTCCAATAAAAATGAGACTGGGGGAGTAGTAATAGTTACAATTCTTAAGAGTTGTGCAAAACAAAACAAAAAAACGTTTATTTTGACCAGATGCAGGCCCGGTTTTGAGGGTGTGCAAGGAGCCCAATTGCACAGGGCCCATAATTTTATAGGGTCTCATATTTTCCTTCATTCCTAAAACCTAGTCCAAAAATGCTAGTACTAAATATATAAATTTAGATGTGATACCATGACAAGTATTGTTGTTGGCTTGGTTAGATAACTTTCATTATATATATACCTTAGGTGCCTATATTGTATTTTATATATATATATATATATATATATATATATATATATATATATATATATATATATATATATATATATTAAGGGTCCTATATTCAATTTAGCTTTACTATGTATTATATTTTTATATATATATTAAGGGCCCTATATACAATTTAGCACAGGGGCCCCTATAATTATTGAGGCAGGGCCTGGCCAGATGGAATTAGCAATAAGCCAATTTTTTAATATATGGTTAATAATCAGATTTGACAATCTTGCATTTATTTAGGATTAGCATTTATTTGATAAGTGAAATAGTGACAACTGACACAAGGTAAAATGCATTATCTCGCAGACTTACCCTTGCAAATTTTCAAGTGGACCTTCTAAAAGTGAGACGACCACAACAACAGTATTACTGCAAGTAATTGAAGACTTCAACCCCCAGAGAAATTCAATCTGTTGTGGTATATCATTTGATGTGGGCTCAACAGGCATGGTAAGGAAAACCAACACCTTCACTGCAAATTCCAGCAGAAATTAAAAAAAATCAATAAAGACCTGATAAGTTCCCCTTACGTTTCTTCTTCGGGACGAAAAATAAATCTAGCACGAATACTAATAATTTATAAACGTGAACATATTTACCTGCATTTAGCACTAGATTACGATCATCTTGACAGTGCTCGATTATTGGAATTATATCCTTCCCTACGGTATTCCATTTGCATACTTGCGTAAATACTTCCCGAGTCTGTGGATCATCTCGACGAAGAAATCTCAGCAAATCCTTTAAATTGTCTGCCAAACAATATATTCAATTAATTTGACCTAATTTGTCATCTGGGTCGAAAACCAAAGTTTTATAAAACAGATAGTATTAAAAAATTTGAGTGATGTACCTAAACAATATTCGCCTTTGGAGTAGCCGATCCGATTGCCATCGTCGTCCTCTTCGATCATTCCAAGACCACCGCAGATAACGGATAAACCCTCGAGAGCCATCTGCTTTCTGAGTCCTAATTGGCAAAATTAGGGTTCTAACTTCAAGTTGTAAAACCTTCGAATTGATGAATGGAACGAACTTGAATTAGAGAAATGTGAAATTGATAACTTAGATCTGGCGATTCAATTTTTACTTGAATTGCAGTGTTTGTCCAAATTTGGCGCCAATCTGTATTTTCCCGCGCCTTGGTTTCTTTCTAGGAGACATCTGGGTCTCTTACTGTTTGTGGACTTGCGGCTGTAGGCCGGATCCCATCCACTCTCCTAAGGATAAGAATGGGCTGGGCTGCGGAACCAAATGGATTAAAATTTCAGTTTTCTCTGTAAATGACTAAAAATGGTTGGGCTTCCTTCAAATTCACTACCAAGATACTCCTTCCAAGCCACATGCCAACAAATACTCCCTCCGTCCCGACC
>JAFEMH010008388.1:0-35319 GCA_022495995.1 Adenophora triphylla var. japonica | reverse complement strand
AGAGTACCGTAGTTGAAAATGAAATTAAACTGAGACAAATAATGTGTTTAGATAGTCTTTTAAAGAATATGATTAATTCCCAGAAAGTAGGAATTACAATATCTACATGATCATTTACAGTACAACAACCATGTTGCTATCAGAACTCTTCATCTGATATCAAATTATGAACAAGTCAAATTGATTATTCTAACATTGTTTCATTCAATAAATAAATTTAAATGTCATGCACACCATATCAGAATTTAGATAGAACAATTTCCCGCATAAAATCTTCAGGGGCTGCAAAAAGAAAAAAAAAGAAAAACTGATGAGAAACCTTACTCTTTGAGTACTCCTCCGTCCCGAAAAATAAGTCTCATTTAATTTTTAATAGCCAACACAAGTGGAATTTCCGAATTTGATTAAACATTAGTGTCAAACCAATTATCCAAATGAAATTCTAAAATTTATTATTGACAAACCACTTGAATGATTTATCAATAACAATTTTAGAATTTCACTAAGATAGTTAGATTGATATGAATATTTAGTGAAAGCTCAACTTGTGTTGATCACCAGAAATAAAAATTAAAAGAGAATATTGTTTGGGACAAGAGGTAATATGATTGTTAGGTTCAAATCCGAAAATGAAAAATGAGGAGTACCTTTGCCACCAGTAAAAAGATTGAACTGACCGATGGCTTGTCGAAGGAACATCTCAACTCCGCTGACAATGATGGCTCCGGCAGCCTTCCGCTTCTTTTAATAAGGTGGTTTTTTTTTCTAGGGTGGCCTGTAGAGCTGTATCAAACACCAACTTGTAATCCCTCAAGGTTTGCTAATATAGAAAAAACATTTTTTGTTATTATACAACCAAAACTAGATACGCACATACATATATACATATACTTACACACTTATATATTGGTTTGATAACCCAAATTCGAGCCAGAGTAGGCCCACAAGATATGTGAAGGGTTCTTCGTACCAAGTTTTGATGTAGTTGTCATCCCAAGAGGATGAATTTGAGATGTTTGGGTTAAGCTAGAACTCTGATGCTCGGGATCTCCGTGTTACTCCATCGTGCCGTGTCAGCTCTTCTGTGCTGTTCTTACAGCGAGCAAGTGTCAAACAGTATAAACGAAAGATTAGAGCGTTATAGAGGTAGAAGATGTTAAAAAAGAGTGCATCTAAAAAGTTAGAAAATAAGCAACCGTCGCGCCCACAATGTGAGATATACGTGGTTTTCGCCAGAAACAGGCTACATCTGCCACCACGAGTGCGGGGAGAGAATATTATTATCGGCGAAAATCACCGAATGCAATCTCTATTCTAGCGCACGGAGTGCTTGGTCACATGTGTAAACCCTAGATCTAGAAAACGAGCATGAAGCCCAACTTCAAAATCCTAGAATTATTGATATGCCTATCTGCTTATAATTACATCGAGATTGATTAGAGGATAAGGGGTATTTATACTTCCCTACTCCTAGCCCCGCACATGATTTGCACGCAAGCATTGGTCCAAATTGGGCTAGGGCGTGATCGCCCACACAGGAGGGCGCGACCGCCTGCTTTGTAGGAGGGTTGAGGCGCGATCACCGCTCCAGGCTGCGCTGACCGCCGCGGTTGTCCGAGCTTGGCGCGATCGCCCACTTGCTCCTGCGGTCGCTCACTCGCGACGTCTTAAGAATAATCAATTTGCTTTGTTTCAATTCAAATTAGGCGTCCCTAAACTTAGGAGTGACATCAAAACCAACAAATCTCCACCTTGACATCTAACCTCCCGGATAACTATGTAACTCCCACATCCGCCTCAGAGTGCTTTGTCTACCGATTAAGCACGAACATTCAAATTAAGTCTAAGCAATGTTGAAACTTGCTAGGCCGGGAACGTAGTTCGTGAACATGCCGGGTAGGATTGTCAGCATTACCTAGCTTTATTCACCTTGATCCGCTTCTAACTTCTCATAAATGATACCTTACATCTATGTGCTTGGTCCTCTCACGCCATGAAATTGATCCTTGGCCAAACATATTGCTGGCTTCAACTGTCACTAAAATATTGTAGCACGATCCCGATGTAACCCAAGGTCTGTTGGACAAGGCCATCCTTTAGCTATTCCTCACCCGGGGCGAGTTTTTCACACATAGTATGTTGCCTTCCGCTTCCATGAGTCGCACAAAGTTACTGTAGATTGCAAACTAGTTCTTCTAACCGACAATCGGCATTTCAATAGTAAATACGTACCCGGTGCGCTAGATCTACTCGTATCAGCATCTTACATAGTAGGTATTTTAATTACAATATCCCTAACCTACAATAATTGTACTACTTGCATAAATGAGCCTAACATCCGATTTACCCACAATGTGCTAAGTATGCTCGGACTCGTGAGCATATTACGCAGAGTACAGTGTGTGTCGACGCGACACTATTAATGGAGATGTGACTCTGGATATGGGTCGGACGCGTGACAAAATAGGACTCGGCAATTTTCAAAAAATTGATTTCAATGTAATCCCAATATGTTGCGGTATCAATCAAGAGGAGGAAGAAGAAAACACCGACTTTGAAAACTCTGTATTTCGCCGAATATAACGACAAGTCAATGACGAATCGAGGTGGAGGTCGGAGAAGCGCGAAATCCAGCTCGATTGAAGTCATAATTGCTAATGAGGAGATGATTTTCCTTCAGAATTTGGAAGAAATCAAAGAAGAAAGGCAAGAGTAGAGATAAAGCTGATAAGCTTCAGCGAAGTAGACTTAACGATTGACTGGTGTCGGTGACAAATGGAAAAGTGGTTGCTTAGGTTTAGGTTTGGGAATAATGCGGGCCAGTATTTAAATGAAAGGTGCCTTGTTTTTTCTTTTTTTTCTTTTTCTTTTCAATGTAATCTAATAGTTGAATGTTTTTTTAATGAAGGTTAATAGTTAGATTATTTTGTTAGATTTGATATATAGTAGTTGGATTATTCTTTTTATATTTTTTATGCCGAGTCCATATTCGAATCGGACCCTTCTAATCCGTGTCCCAGAGTCCTAAATTTTGAGATTTGAAGTATCGCGGCACACTGATCTGCACTGTGTCGCGTGTAATTTTTTATACCCAAGTCCGAGCATCTTAGCCCTAATGTACCTGAAGATCCTCTTCGCTGCCTGCCAATTTTTCTTATCAAGATTTTCCATGAACCTACTAACAACATTAACATGTGTAAGATTCGACTTAGTGCAAACCATAACATAAATCAAACTACCAACCGCACTAGCATAAGATACTCGAGCCATATACTCTTTTTCTTCAGACGATTAAGGTGCAAAAGCAAGATGTGCATTCACTGTACTTGGAGAATCTATAGGCTTTGTTGTAGACATGCCAAACCTCTCTAAAACTTTCTTGATGTAACCTTTCTGGGATAAGAACAGTTTCCGTTTGGCTTCTATCCCTGTATATCTTTATACCTAGAATTTTCTTTACTGCACTCAAATCCTTTATCTCGAACTAAGCAGATAGTATACCCTTCAACTTCTGAATATCAGACTTCTTGACAATGAAGCTATCAACACATATCATCTACGTAAAGAATCAAATAGATAGTCGAAACATCCACCAAACTATTGTGATACACACAACAGTCATACGCAGCTCGTGTAACCAATCTCTGTCATATAGTCGTTAAACAGTTTATACCGACTAGGCGTCAGCTTTGATCCATATATGAGGACTTCTTCAACTTACACATGTAATCTTCTTTCCTGGAACCCAGAAACCCATATGGTTGTCATATAAATCTCCGCTTTCATACATGTAGAAAAGTTGTTTTCACATCTAACTGCTCGAGCTCCAAGTCCTGATGTGCCTCCATAGCTAATAAGACTACTAATGATAGAAGTAGTATGTCTAACCACATGAGAAATTTTATTATAATCACGCCATGCGTAAAACCCTTAGCAACCACACTTTGAGCTTTATACTTGACCCCAGATACGGTGACATACCTTCCTTTTTCTTGACGACCCACTTCAGTAAGTAACAATCTTTCTACCTTGGGTCTCTTGTTTAACTTCCACTGTCTACGATTCTTGTGAAGTGACACTTCATCTCATCTCCATAGTTGTATGCGTGCATACTACGAACATGTAATCGCTTCCTTTAAAATAGTTGGCTCAGAATGATCGGACTCCACCTCCTCAGCTGACTGAAATGAATAAGACACCATGTCTTTAAAATCATACCTCACATGAGGCTTTCCAAATTAGCCCGTCTAGACTTCTTTTGAGCTAACCCATGTTCTTCGGAAACCAGTGATAAACTGTTTGGTGCTTCTGTCTCTTGCGGTAGATCCTGATTAACATCTGACCGTGGACTGCTCAACTCTGTATTATCTTGTAGCTTCACTTGTTTATCAACACTACCAACACCTGATACAACCACAAATCTCAAAATAGGATTAAGCACGAAATTTTCATCAAAGACAACATTCCTTCTTATGATAACCCTACCCTCGATAGAGACCAAATCTGGTATTCCCTCCGCCACCATCTCCATAACTCACGAAAACTCCTTTTTAGCCCTTGGCTCTAACTTTCCATCATCCACATGATAATAAGCAGTACAACTAAAAGCCCTTACATTAGAATAATCAACATGTTACCTGACCATACCTCATTGGGAACTCTGAGATCAATACATGTATTTGGTCCGCAATTTATCAAGTAACATGTTGCACTAACCGCTTCTGCCCATAACCGCTTAGACAACCCTGCATTAGAGCATGCGCACTTACTCAGCCAAAACGTCTTATTAAATGCGCTCTGTGAAAACCGTTATCTTTGTGGTGTACCACTAATCGTGAGATGTCTATAAATTCCCACTTCCTTACAGAAGTCATCGAACTCAGCACTTCAGAACTCCAACCTATTATCTGTCCGGAGTCACTTGATCTTCTTCCCTGTCTGATTTTCCACTAATGTCTTCCAATACCTGAAATTTGTGAAAGCCTTACTCTTCATAATAATCACCCAAGCCTACTATGCCACACCTTGGTCATATCCTCCTTGACGAATTCAGATGATGCAACCAATACTGACCCAGAAAGCGTCCTTCCTTGGAGGCAATATATGGAGCCCCGCTTAAGGCCTCTTATAATCACTTCAGAACCTTTGCAGACATAAAATGCTCCACCTTTACCCTTGAAATTGTACCCTTTGTTGTCTAGCTGACTAAGAGATATCAGGTTATTCGTCATATGTGGAACGTGTCTCACATCGTTCAAAGTGCATAACTTACCATCACGATTATGCAGCTTGATAGAGCCAATACAAACCACCCTGCAAGTAACAATGTTGGTCATATGAATACTACTCTCATCTACCTGCTCATAGGTTGTAAACTACTCTCTCCTAAGACTAATATGATAAGAAGCTCCAGAATCAAGAATCCACGCATCCGACTGTCTGCGGAATCTTACATTACTAGAAGCATAATCCCCGTGAGCTCTGCTCGTAGAAAGCTGCTGACAAATATTAGCTTCAGAAAGATTTGGAGGCTCGCCTCGCTTCTTCCTAGGACAATCTGTCTTCCAATGTCCCTTTTCTTTTCAGTAGTTACAAATGTTCTCAGGTTTTGGGCCCTTCTTGCCAGAAGACTTCTTCTTCTTCTGTTTACTGCTAGAACCCGTGTTGCCTTCCGCAACTAACTTGCTGACTGTTTATCTGTACTACCATCATCGCTTGCCTTGCGACCCAACTCCCTAGTCTTGAGTCCTCCTCTAGAGTTACCGTCTCCTTACCACTGATACTAGAGTCAACATAGAGCTCATATGATAAAGGCAACGAAACAAGAAACATTAATGCAGCATCCTCATCAGCAACTTTAGCATCTATATTACGAAGTTCAAGTAATAAAGATGTAAATCTACAAGGCCGGTTATAAGCCTGTGCAAGAGGAGCTCTTGCACGGGGCCCCATTTTTTTAAGGGCCTCAAATTTTGCATTTTTATTTTTTAGCCCTTGAAAATTTGTAAAATTATTTCTAAAATTCTAAATTTCTAAAATACTAAATACATATTTTTTGTATAAATTTAATTGTTATTATATATTATTCATTCCATAATAATTATTACTTCTTTTCTTTGGACATCCCATAACAAATGATATTGTCCCAAAATGTGAGATGGAGGGAGTATAGATTTGTGCTTAGTTTTTAAAATATTGCGGGCCCAATATTTAATTTTAGCACAGGGCCCCTATAATTATTGAGACGGGCCTGTAAATCAATATAGGTGATTCCTAATGGGCGTACCTTCCTTCATTCGTAGTGAATACAACTTCTCCTTCAGATATAGCTTGTTGGTCAATGATCGTGTCAAATACATGTCTTCCAACGCAAGCCAGAAAGCACCTACGGAATCAGTATCTGCAATATTCACTAGAACATCATCATCTAAACACCTTATAATTTTAGAGTGGGCCCTCTCATATAGCGCGATCAGATCTGATGCTTCCTTATCAGCTGCCTTCCTGTCCTTCTCCGAACTCTTGCAGTCGCGACAACACCTCTGGGAACGGCTACTGCTTTGCCCTTTTAATCCTGACGATCCCTGATTGCAGCGGCCACTGGAGCCCACAAGCCCTTGTCTCTCAACAGGACTTTCATCTTAATTTGCCAAAGACTAAAACTATTCTTCCCATTAAACTTTTCAATTGGTGATTCAATTCCTGATCCCATCTTCTTTTGCAGCGGAAAATCCTAGACCTTTCTCAACCTGACCGGCTCAGATACCAGTTTGTTAGAACAGAGTCTATGTTGAAGAGAGAAAACAAACAATAATCACACAACACATAGATATACGTGGTTCACCAACTTGTCTACGTCCACGGGCAGAGGGAGAGAGTATTATTATCGACTAGAAATCACCGATTACAATCTCTAATCTAGTGCACGAATTCTTAGTCACAAGAATTCCTGGGTCGCAAACCCACAGATCTAGAAAACAGATGAGCAAGAGAACTTCAGAACCCTAGAATTATTGATATGTCTATCACACTAGAATTACATCAAATTGGTTAGGGGATAGGGGGTATTTATACTGGCTACTCCTAACCGTGAAGGGTTTTCAACCCTGCACATGATTTGTCGCAAGCCAGGCCCAAATCGGGCTAGGGCGTGATCGCCCCACCTGGAGGGCGCGACTGCCCTCTTTGTTCAGAGGGTTGGGTGCGATTGCCCCTCCAAGGCGCCGACCGCCCCGTTTGTCAAAAAACTTGGCGCGGTCACTCCCTGCACTTTCTCAGGAATTATCAATTTGCTTTGTTCAATCACCTAATTAGGTGTACCCAACTTAAATGGCGTCAAACCCAACAGAAGAACCTCACAACTAGCTGATCTATCATCTATGTGCTTCCTAGTGTATATGCAACCACATGAGGGAGATGGTCACTTGACCCCCTTCATTTTGAGAAAGGTCATTTTAGTACACCTTTAAACTTTAAAATGTCCACTAAAATAACTATTTTTGTCAATTTCGGCCCCCTTCACTTGTGATTTAATTTGTAGTTTGATATGATTTTGGCCTATTTGTGCCAAATTTCTATAAGAAAAGTATAGTTTTTATTTACAAAACAATCTTGACCCATTTGAAAATTTTCTGACTTCGCCACTGTGTATATGTGTGTGTATATATGTGTGTGGTGTGTGTGATTCAATGGGGGTAAAGGTAACATGTGAGAACAAACCTGTGCAACTGGGATTCGATCTGTACTTGGATGCATCCCTATAGGCGTTGCATTTGCGAGGATTGCACCTTTCTCTGGCTTGAAGGTAGATAATTCTTCATAAGGCCGAGCTTGACCGGATACCGCTTCGGCAAGAGACTTGGCCCTACCTTTTCAGACGGAAAACAAGAGTATTAAAAAAGAAAATCAAGAAACAGATTCGAGTCCTCCAAACTATGAATGAATTTGAGGTTTTAAGGTGATCAATGAGGCTTAGAAATCATACCAAAATCAATATCGAATATTACAACTTGTGCTCCCCTGCTTTTGGCACCAAATGATAATGCTCTTCCAGCACCTCCAGCACCAACTAACACAAATTGTTTCCCCGTGATGGGAGATGGGAACAATGCATCTCCATTCGTCCATTCCCAGGCTGCAATATTTTTCACCAAGAACCAATAGGTGTTGGATAATCGCAGATGAATAAAATCAAACTAAATTTGCACGAGTTTCGTGGGAAAATCTTGGATGAAAAGTGGGACCCATTTTCTGAGATGGAGGAAGTAGTGTTGCTATATTACGTTCTGCTGAAAAGCTAGCAACTAGACATGCTTTTTGTGTAAAAGTTCTACTACCTCTGTCCCAAAATGAATTACCAAAAAAATTTCAAATTTGTTTTGAAATTTTTTTGGTTATTGATTTTGGGACGGAGGGAGTAGTTTTTTACTCTTTTTTACCTTTCAAAGCATCCTCTATTGCAGTTATAGATGCCTCACAATCTGTATTATAACCAACCAGCTTTCCATCTGTTGGCCTTCTCACAATTGTATTAACAGCACCAATAGACTGACAAAGCATACAAGAAATGATCAGAAAGATAAATATGAATCTATTCAACTGGATTTCTCGTATGAAAGTGGACATCAGAATAATCAAACAATTAAAATGAATGAGAAAGTCAACCTGAGCAAGCGGATGTACTTCATCACAGAACCCAATTACAGCTTCCTTGTAGGGTATTCCCACACTACATATCAACGAATGAAATCAATATTTCTAAAGTTTTCTCAAATAAGGAAAAAAGTCTTCAGAAAACAAGATTTCTAAAGTTATCTTGCTATGACGTACCTGTAACCAGCAAAGTCAGGACTCGAATAGACACTAAAGAACTGCTGAAGATCATCCACGAGCATTGGGACATAAATACCATTATAACCCACGTATCTGAAGGTAGGATTATGCAAAATAGGACCTTTGCTATGGCTTACAGGTTTTGAAATTAGACCAAAAACTTTTGTATCAGCATCTACGTACTCTACTTGATATGCTTGTCTAAGGCTATCAAGAGTAGGCAGACCGGGCACAATATTTCCTTCAATAGATCCATAAACTAAAACACCACCAAACTTTGGCCCCAATAATTGACTTATAAGACCCCTCTCTCCGGAAGCATAGGCAATGAGAGGTACCTGAAGGTATAATTAAATTAGACATACTTAATTTGTAGACCCATTATTTCTAAGAATTATTTTTCAAAAGCATTTTCACAGAGTTACCAGCTACCGAAATATATTTTCCTAAACATTTTCCTAAGATTTAACAAACAGCCGAAAACAAATTTGTGTCATTTTCCAGAAAAAAAAAATTCCATTTTCAAGAAAACATTTCCATTTTCCAGAAAACATTTTCCATAAACTATTTCCGTAAGCTATTTTATGTGAAACAAACAGAGCCTAAGACGTATGACAAATAAATAACCAAAATTATTCTTATACAGGTTCTGTATTTTTATGTGATTTTACTATACCTGACAATGTGAAAGTAAGTGAAAAATTCTTGATATTTGTGTAATATCAGTTGCGTTTGTAACAAGTTTGATGATATCTGCTCCTGTGGATTGCATACGTGCGATCAGAGGGCTGAGATCTTCTTTTGAAGAGGTGGCTGTATCGAGAAAACAAGATACAATTGTTTTGCTACTGCTATGCCGGTTCAGTTTGCCTTCTTCCATGAGATCAGAAGCTACCTGAGTAACCATAGTGTACTGAGTAATTTAAACACAAAAGCGAAAAGTAAGATATTATGATTCTATTTTTTTTTTACCTCTAGTTCAAAGTCAATATAGTCGGCTCCGAAATCTTTAGCTAATAGAAGAGCTTCCACCCGGGTTTGTTCATCACCTTCATAGTGACCACCTTCGTGTTTTGGCCTACAAAGATCAAAATCATTTGAGTTGATATAAGTTATGATTAAATTAACTGAATTGACACTCATATTCTAAGGCATTTACTTTAGAATTCTACGTAGTGGCTAAGCTAATAAACAAATTAACTAAATTAAATCAGAAAGAGAGAATTATCCGGTTTTCCAGTGTAGAACATGTCATTTTTTCAACAATGAATTTGGCAATTTATTCATAGGCTCATGTAATAGATTAGTCATGCACGCACACACACACACACACACACACAAGCACACAGAGAGAGAGAGAAAGTCCAAATCATGAAAAACAAATCTTGTTTCAGCAGACAGTGTTTATCATAATGAAATTCAAGCATAAGCAGCTGCCATACCATCAGCTAAAATATTAAGAACATTTTAAATAAAAAGTTTAAATAAATCCATTTTAGCTCGTAACTGGCCCAATGTTCTTTTGTTCAATGTCTAAGCCTTTTATTTCCCAGATTAAGTTGTCAAGTCTCAGCAGGAAATATTTTTTCTAAACAATTTGTTCTCAAAGTTCATTCCATTCTTTGGATCTCTATAAGAACCTATTTTAAAAGCTATGATCTACGTTATCATTGTGCCATCATTCTCCAGATAGCTAACTACTCCCTCCGTCCCAAAATGAATGTCCAAAAAAAATTCAACTTTGCTCTTGATCAAGAGCAGATTTGAAAGAAATTTGGACATCCATTTTTGGGACGGGGGTGGTAATTAACTTCTATGAACACAGTCATGCAACACGCTTATCATATTTCAATAATATATTGAATGTCATAAGTGGGCTATTATTATTTCTCTGGCTTGGAAATATCTCAGATCATGGGGGTTTAGCTTAGTACAGTAGTAGATACCTGTCGATACTTATGAAATGACATTCACCTAAAAAACACGTTTAAGAGTCAAGATTGATTAACAATAAAGGTCACGCCTTTTTCTTTCTGTTGGTATTTATAGTGTTCTCTTTAAAACTGATGGGAGCCAATGATGAAAGGAATTAGGACCTGATTGCATAAGTGTGGGGTCATAGCTCAATTGCGGTAATGACTATTGAAGGAAGGACCTATGTGCATAAGTGAGGGGGAAAGGGTGTTTTGGTCGAGTAGTTAAAAGTAAGATCTAGCTAGTACATGTGTAACAAAGAAATGTTGAACATGGCTATCCTTTGAAGAGCTTATCTATAGTATAAATAAGACCTCCACTATCTCTGCAGTTGAATGAACAGTACCAAGCGATGAATTTCTCATTTTGCCCTCATACATTTGTTCCTTTCCCATTTTGCCCTTAAAAAAAAAATTAAAATAAAAAAAACACGTGTTCTTGAACACGGACATGTACTAGTACTAGTATATTTAGAAGAAAAAAAAGCATCATGCCTCTGGATATGAAAAAAATGAACAAACAAACTAATTAGCAAATGTATACTCCCTCCGTCCCACGTGAATAGACACTTATTTCCTTTTTGAGACGTCTCACGTGAATAGACACTGCCCAAAATGGAAAAGAATTTATTATTTTATATTCATCCTACCCCACCCACTCATTCTCTCTCTTCATTTTCTACCACACAATTTATTCAACCAACTCCACTCATTCTCTCTCTTCATTTCCTACCACACATTTTCATTATTATATTCATTTTCCTTAGTTATTGTGTCAAGATTTTTGGTGTCTATTCACGTGGGACGGAGGGAGTATTTTGCTATTTCGTTTTTTTTTTTTCTTTGGGTTAAATTTCAATGTTTTTGCTTTTCTCCACAGTTGTTTTTCTTATTTCTTTAAAATACCACCCTCCAAAAAAATTCACAAAATCTATGTCCAAAAATATGAGGGCGAGCCTTGGCGCAACAGTTAAGTTGCTCATTTGGTGACCATAAGGTCAAGGGTTCGAACCTTGGCGAACAGCCTCTTGGCAATTGTCAGGGGAAGGCTCTAGCAAATGGTTCCCTCTCCCGACCCCCGCAAGGCGGGGAGCGCTTGGCGCACCGGGGTTTGCCCATGTCCAAAAACATAGAAATTCAATAGAAGTAGGAAATGTCAAAGATGGAACAAGGAATGGCAACCAAGAGAAGAGAAGGTGAAAACAAAATTGGTTACTCAAACACACAACTTGGTCTTTCTGCTTGTGGTTCATAACTTCCCCTACATTAAGTCAGACAGCAAATAGCTTGACCCAGCATGTGCTGCCCAAGGCCTTTTTTTCTGAGTACTTGGTGATTTTTAGGTCCATTTACAAATATATGTGGCGGTTTCAGTCCCATTCATTATAAAAATGGACCCTGTAAATGTCATTAAATTATTACTCTGTCCCAAAAACTTGGTCTATTATTAAATTTAAAAATGTCCAGCTCACTTGAAAGTTGAAACTGGTACGGCCATCATTAATGGTTTGCCTATAAACAAAAGCTTAAGCTTTTCAGAGCACTCCTGTCCTGTTGTTGGCTTTCAAAGTGCATAGAAGAAACTTGTCTTTCCTGATTTATATTGTAATTTGGGTCTTTTTATGATTTACTTTCTTTGGCCATTATTTTATTTATTTTTATCTTATTTACATAATCAATCATTATGAAATTATAAGAAAATCACAAACCACAAAAAATATCAGTTTTTAAACTACAGAGAATCCACAAAAAATGGGCCTTGAGTAAATTTCTGCTTTTATTTGCCAGCACTTTAGTTTTTGGCACTTAAAAAAAAAGAAACCCCGACAAAAAGTGTTGTAAATTTCCATTTTTATAGTCACCTGCTAGAAAACAAAATTAAAAGACGTCTTATTATTGACAACTGATGGCGGCTCGTTTCCTTTGTCCTCATTTATCTGCGCACGAGTTTTCACATATTTTTAACTCTATTAATTACTACTCTCTTCCTCCCCTTTTAAGATTTTTATTTTTACTTTAAACGATTATTAGAAAATAATAAATGTTATATATATAAAAAATAAAATGGAAGAGAGAAAGTTGGATCCCATTGTCCATTATAAAAATAAAGCAAACTAAGAACTTTACTCTTAAACAAACAAAAAATAAATAAGTTTTTATCAAAAACTATCTCAAATAAAGGTTATTTACAAAAAAAAAAAACATGTAATTTATGATATCCAATTATTATGAATGTATCAAGTGTATCCCATTATATATATATATATATATATATATATATATATATATATATATATATATATATATATATATATATATATATATATTAAAAAAAATTGTCTTTTCAATTAAAATAGGAAATTTGACCCAGAAGTTCCTTTTAGAACAAATCACTTCCCCTCAAGTTCCTCATTAAATCAAAATGACCTGAAAGTTCTTATGCAGTAATATATAATACTGCATACAATATTATTATATTCACTCATATGTGAATATAATACTGCATCTATAGTACAACATGGTAAGAACTTTTCGGGCATTATGATACTTTTTTAGTACTTTCCGGTCACTCTCCCATTAAAATAACTGATAAATTCATTTATCAATTTTGTAAAGAGTATTTTGTGCTTAGTTTATTGATTAAACAACTGATAAATGCATTTATTAATGATAAATGATAAATGCATTTATCAGTAATTTGACAGATAAACGCAAAAAAAAAAAAAATTAAAAAAATAGTTATTTGTAATATCAATAATAAACTTTGGAAAACAGAACTTTCTAATTGAACGCCCAAAGCGGAAAAATAAAAATTTCAAATGAGGCTTTGAGTATTTATAAAGTTATAATAAATTTTGTTTATCAAAAAAGACAAAAAAAAAAAAAAAAAAAAAAAAAAAAAAGAAGGAAATACTGCCTTTATCCCAAAACAAAATTTCTATTAACAAGGTAATATTTACATGAACCATGTGTCATTTGTAAGTTGTCAAAATTATAATAATAATCTTTATAAATATAACTATAGCTTATAAATTAAAATAAAAATAAAAAGTAAGAACGAATTCTTGGAATAGAGTGAGTAGTGATTTTTCTTGACCCACTTGCACTCACTTATCATATATTTCCTCCGTCCCACTATAAAATACATACTCTTTTTCATAGGGCATTCCACTATAAATACACATTTTTTAAATGAAAATGTTGTATTATTTTTATATTAATTAGACTCACATGTTATAATTACAACAACAATTCACTTATTATCACATAGTACACC
This sequence comes from Adenophora triphylla var. japonica, assembly GCA_022495995.1. NCBI lineage: Eukaryota > Viridiplantae > Streptophyta > Magnoliopsida > Asterales > Campanulaceae > Adenophora > Adenophora triphylla. The sequence goes on along the minus strand of JAFEMH010008388.1, from coordinate 21,237 downwards.
ACTTTCTCTCTCTTATCTTACTTTTTATAATCACAATACATGTTTCATTAACATTTTTTCTTAATTTTCATGTAAATAATAAATGTATAATTTGTAGTAGGACGAAAAGAGTATACGATTCCTACCCACTTACAGTACTTTTCTTAATTTTTGCATCTATAATTTCAAATGAGACGATCAGAATACACAAGTATTCTTACTATTTTTCTTATGGATTATCATACACTTGTAATATACAGGGCACATGTATGTAAAAATGATACTTTTAAAGTTTATTTTGGTGAATTTCCATAAATAAAATGAGACTGTTATTTGGAGATTTTTTTTTTAATTTTTTTTTTCAAAAATGTATTGAAGAATACTGTATTTTATATTAAAGTCAAAGAAATAACATGAGAGCAAGTTATTCGAATAAGCGCTTCCTTCCTTGTCAGCATAAGCTGACTAGTCACCAAATACAACAACTACATGGACCCACCACCATTTCTAAGTTCTTACAAGTTTTGCACCTAACTTTTTTATTCTTTTTCTAGGTACACAAGGGTCAATAAATAATTTACTAGGTACATAAGGGTCAATAAATAAGACAGTTGAGTTTTTTCTTTTTTTATATATAGATATATACTCCCTCCGTCCCATTACAAACCACAAATATTTCTTTTTGGGCGTCCCATTACAAATCACAAATTCACTATTTCCTCCACTCATTCTCTCTCCTATCATTATTTTTAATCTTTTCATGACAACCATTATAATTTACTATTCTCTCCACTCATTCTCTCTCCTATTTTACTTTTACACTCACAACATTTATATTATTATTTTTTTTCTTAATCTACGCGTGAACAATAAATTTCCTCTTTGTAATGGGACGGAGGAAGTATATACTCTCTATGTATCCCAAAATGAAAAATAAACGCAAAATAAATTCAAATTTGCTTTTCATCGATAATAAATTTTTATTTTAATTTTTTAAAGAGTGCGTCTGGGGAGAAACGCGTTTCTTGGAGAAACGGGCTTGTTATGTCGCACGACATAAGTAGCCGGTTTACGGATATTCTACAAAGCTTACGGATATCCAGAAGCTTTGAAATGGATATCAAGAAGGCTTTGTAAAGGATATCCGGAAAACCAAGTATTTTTTTCTGGATATCGCTTTTACAAAGCTACGGATATCCAGAAGCTTTGAAATGGATATCCAGAAGCTTTGTAAAGGATATCCAGAAAATATTTGGTTTCTGGATATCCTTTCCAAAGCTTCTGGATATCCTTTCCAAAGCTTCTGGCTATTGGCTAGGTATGTCGCACGACAAAACAAGCCCCGTTTCTCTATGGGCGACGGAGAAACGCGTTTCTCCCCAGATTTTGTGTTTTTTAAATGTATTTTAAACAGAGAAAAGCGTTTCTTCTTCTCCAATTTAGTTGGGGAAGTCTACTAGTCTATTGCACAAAAGTAAATATGCCCAGTTGGCCAAAAGAGTACTATCATAATTTTTGTAAACTAGTCCTTCATTCATGTAATATTTTACTTTTGCTATTTTGGGGTCTTATATAAAATTTTATTTTTTTAAATAGTAAAGAATTTTAACTATTTTCCACTCATTCTATTTTCTATTTTACTTTTATACTAACAACATTAATATACTCCTTATGTCCCATTGATAGCTTCACTTTTTGTCAAAACGGGTGTTTCATTAAAAACTTCACCTTTTTTAAAATGGCAAAAAAATTTTACTATTTCACCCACTCATTCTCTCTCCTATTTCATTTTTATACTCAGAACACTTTTCAAATTTACTATTCCCTCCACTCATTCTCTCTCCTATTTTATTTTTACACTCACAACACTTTCTCCACTTACTTTTTTCTTAATTTGCGTGTCATGCTCAAAATGGTGAACCTATCAACGGGACGGAGGGAGTATTTACTATTCCCTACCACACCTTCTCTCTCTTACCTCAATTTTTATATCGCATCACTTGCGCCACTTATGCATTTTTTTAATTTCCGTACAAAACCCATTTGTAAATCTGATATAAGACCGAGGGAGTATTTAACACTAAGACTAATTTATCAAAAATAAAGTACGAGATAAAAGTACTACATCCTACATCCTATGCCTCAAAATAAATGATTAAAAAGCTTAAAATTTAAAATTATTTTGATTTTTCATTTTGAGGCGGAGGGGTTAATTTTATAGAACAATGAAAGTTTTATAATTTGCTTCGGTATGAATCTTACGATTCGGTGAAGGATTGCTTAATTAAGTAGTACTTTGCATAAAGAGCATTGTATATTTTCATTATTCATTTTTGGAAAATGGAAATGATTCCAAAAAAGAAATTAGGGGGACCAAAATAAAATAAAATAAAAGGCGAGGCCAATTAAGTCACATACCTGTAAACGACGATAACAGGAAGCGGCTTACGGCGGAGAAGCGTCTCCAGATCCCGTGAAGGCGTAAAATTATTGAGGTAATCCAGCCGGAGCTCAACAATATCGGCGCCTTCTGCCTTGGCCCTCCGCATATCCGCCTTCATTTCCTCCACCGTCTCACTCATTAACGGAACGCACAGCATTGTTGCTGTATTTCTCAACACCCCAACGCTCCCCATAATCTGAATTCCAAAATCTCCTAATTAAATTAAAATGGAATTTGTGTGTGTATTGATAGCAGTTTTCTTCTGCTATATATTTTCTTTCACAAATGGAAATGAATTTAGTTTTAGTGCTACAGAAAAATAAAATGAAATAAAAAAAATAATGTGTTTATTTCTGAAATGGCGTTTTGAAGTATTGGAAAAGTGTTTATATATATATATATTTATTTGATGATGATGAGGAGGAGGCGGAGGGAGAAAGAGGATAACAATGGAGGTAGGTTGGTGATGTTTATAGTTGTTTGAGTTTTATCCGGATTCCAACTCTGTCCCCAACTCTGTTTAGGTCAAATTTCAACAAGTGTTTTTAATGATAAGAAAAATGATTAAAGTGATATGAATCAGGGTACAATGATTATCGAGTTGAATAGAAATGAACACAAGGTATTTGTTGACTAGGGAAAGCCCTTGAACAACTTGTTCGCCGGCATAAAACCCCGGGAGTTTTAAAAATCTGCCTTGACCAAAAGTTTACTAAATATTGAGGAGATTACAGAGCTATGAGCGTATGCAAGGGAGCTTAAGCTAGTGAAAAATGTGTGTGCAAAATACAGTGTTTTTCCCCCTTTTATACCTCAAATAACGGCTAATTTACAAGGAAAAAAAATAGGCCTAGAATCTCGGATAAGAGGTTGATCTCGTTGAGACATTATCGCCATTTTGTTGATTGAGGGGATAATGATCCGTTGCTGGGTATTTGCATGGTGAGACGTCTTTGAATTGGTCTTCAATTACTTTGACACGTTCCCTGAAAAATAGGGTTAACGTAGCAAATAGTTCAACTGCGAAACGATCGAGATGTAATAGAACAACTCAAGTTGTTAGTACCAAGATTCTAGGTGCAAGTTGTAAACAAGTTAATTTAAAAACGTAGGGCCCAACACTTGCCCCCAAACTTTTTGAATTTAAAATGAAGAATATAAAGAGACAAAAAATTTAAAAAATTTGCCAGAAATGGATGTGATGCACGGCGGTTTTAAATGAAAAGGTTTTGATGGGACGATTTTGAAGATTTCCAAAGCAAAAGTCATGATTGTTTAGACTCCCAACCCATTTGACCTCTCCCTTAAATAAGACTCCTCCCCCAACTCTCCCTTTCACAGAATCAAAAAGGTAGTTTTCAAGGAGGTCTTCGAGGGGAATAACCAAGGAAGGAGACCGGAGAGAAAATCAAGTAGAAATTTTCCGGTGAGTTTCTCTTTTCCTTTTCAATTTTCTCTTTGATTTCTTGCTCAAGTTGTAAAAATGGGAAGAAAAAAGGTGAGTATAATCGAAAGTAACGAGGGTTTGCCTGAGGGTTTCTTGACTCAAAACATGTTGAAAGACCCGGACAAAGAAAAATATTTGATTCCTCAAGCCAACTTAGAAATCATTAAGAAAAACCACGCTATGCCATATGAAACCGTCTTTTTCACCCATCCCGACTTAACCTCTGAATGCTATTCTCCCGATTGGGTGTGTTTTCCCGAATATCCCTTTGTTATTGGCCTAAAATTTCCCTTCCCAAAGTTAATTACTAGGTTTTTTGTTTCCTCAAAACTCAACTATGCCCAAATCATGCCTCGAAATTTGGAGGTGCTTGCAAACCCTAGTTAGGTTAAATGCGGAGACTGAGTTGGAAGTTGGTTTAGAAGAATTCGCTTACACAACTGAGATTAGGGGATTTGGCCTTGGGAGATTTGGTTTTAGGGTTAAGACTGGTGGAGCCCCTTTTTTGAATGATAACAGTGATCCTGCTGATAGAGGTTGGAGGAATAAATTTTTCTTTGCAAGGAGAAATACCCTGGTTTCAGAGGAGGGTGCAATTTCCAAGTGGAGATCTCAAGGTAGTATAGATAATTTTTCTTACTCTAATAATGTTTCTTAACAACCTGCTAACTAACCACTTGAATTTCCTTTGTAATAGCTGCCACACTGAGCGTGCTTTTTCCAGCAAAAGAGGGTATAGAGGAGAATGTGAAGAAAATCTATGAGTTGGATTCATTAATAAGGTCTTTCAAGGCATTCCCGGTCTTGTTTTCTGCAGATTTAGAAGAAGAACTTAACCCTGAAGAAGCTCTACCTGATCCCATCAAGATGTCCACAGGTTTGACAAACCTCTTAAAGTTTTTTCCTATCTCCAATTTATTCTAGTCCTTTCACGTTGTTTTAATACTATATCCCTTTGTCGCAGCTACTCGTTCTAAGACCTCTGTGAGCGTTGCGGACCTACTGGCTGAAGCTAAGGCAAAGATGGTTGTGAAGAAAAATAACAAGCCCCCAACTCCCCATTCTGCAGTATCTAGCTCTGAAGCAAAAGTGTCCAAGAAGAAGGAGGAAACCAAGAAGAGGAAATTGACAGAGGTTGAAGCCACAGATGTGGGTGGAGATTTGAATGTGGAAAAGACAAGAGAAAAGTTTAAAGCTGCGATGACAGAGTTTATCGACAAGGTAAAATAAAGAGACTTTGAACCTTATACAAAAGAATTCATAGGGAATTAACACTTCTTTTTCACAGGTTTCAGAGATCATGATTCCTATTATGGATCAAGTTGATATTTTGAAGATCAAGGCGGCGGAAATGTAGCCACGAAGGCGAGGAAAGAAAGAAAGAAACCAAGAAGTATGCGATGAGGTGGTAAGCGAAGAAAGCTAATGGGACTTTGTAGAAGGAGTTGGCGGCTTTGTTTATGCTGAGAAGGCGAAAGAAAATGAAGCACATGTGAAGGAGCTTGATGCATCAAAAGAAGATTTTAAGTTCAATGTCACCAAGACAGTGTTGGAGGCAAGGATCCAACTTATGGAGGAGTTTAGGAATGGACGAGCTACAACTTGGGATGTGGAGGAGGAGAAGAGAACTTTAGAATGTTTCATTGGTGAACCTATAGATGAAGAAGAGGTAGACTCACCGGCCCTTGAAACTATTAATCAACTGGTTGAAGATGCTAACAACATTTTGAGTACCGCAGTGGTTACTCAAGCTGAAGAAAAGGATCAAGAGAAGGAAACAAACCACAAACACCGGCGGCGAGCCAAAATGTTTGAAAAATTTGAAAGTTTTTAAGGAGTTTGGAAGGAACAAAACAATTTCTTTTTTGCTTTTATTCGTCATACCTCTGTTGGTATGCACAAAAATGGGGGGTATGTCCCCAAAACAAGGTTATTTTGGTATGTAATGGCTCATAAGAGCCCAAACAATTTATTTGGGGGTACTAGGTTGGTCTAGTACTCCAAGCTTTATTAGGTTTTAAGGGATTAGTTGGCTTATCCAACTTATCTTTTAGTTGCAAACTCTTTTGGAAACATTTCAAGGTTTTAAAGGAGTGTTTTGAGCTTTTCAGAAATACTTTCTTGTTCATTAGATAACATGTTGATGTTATAAACAGAAGGTAACATGATAATGTTACAACCAGTAGTCACAACTTAAATAAGTGTGAAATCGTGCTCCCAGGCGAAGGTGTCAAAACCGTAATTCGTTAGAAAAGATGAAAATCTTTTAACCATATGTAAATTGTACCTTTGATCAGAGGTAACCGTTTGAAGAGATAGAACAAGTATCAGCCGTCCTGGCGTGTCAACAAGTTCTATCCCTCTCCAGCTAGAGTTTCAACATGTTTGAGCCGTCTTGGGCGTGTCAACATGTTGAAATTCTTCTTCCTAGGTCCAAACATGTTGGGAGCCGTGCGGCGTGTTAACATGCTTAGACCTACTCCAATTTTAGGTCCCAGCCAGTATCGGCGAATCTTGGCGTGTCAACATGTTGAGCCTACTCCGTTTGTTCAAGTTGTATACCTTGCAAAACAAAAATCATGTTAGGAATTTGGGCGTTAGCGTAGCTAACGCCCTCCGATGCTTAAGTTAGTAAGGATTTTCAATAAAACTTGATAACTTGAAACATGTGAATGAACTTGAGAACAAAAATAGATCATACCTGAGAAGTCTAGTTGTTAATGACTGGACTTACATAAAATAGAGCTTCAAATGGATGGCGTTCCAACTTCTAGGGACCCTATCTCCACTTGGGGTTGACAGCCAATATGCCCCTTTGCCAGCTTCAACATCAATAAGGTACGGTCCCTCCCACTTGGGAGCCCGATTTACCTGCATTCAATTCTCTTGTATTTTGAAACACTTTTCTCAAAACTAAGTCACCAACCTGGAATCTCCTTATTCTGACATTCTTGTTATAAGACCTAGCAATCCGTTGTTGATAAGCCGCCATCCTTATCTTGGCTAAATCCCTGATCTCATCAATTGTATCTAAATCTTGGGTTAACAAGAGATTATTTTCATCTTGAGTTAATAAGCCATACCTTGCTGTTGGGATTGTTACCTCGACTGGAATTACAGCTTCTGCCCCATATACCAAAGAATATGGAGTTCTACATGTGGCCCCTTTTGTAGTGGTCCTATCTGCCCAAAGTACAAGTGGTAACTCTTCGGCCCATTTCCCTTTCTTTTGATCTAGGCGCTTCTTCAAGTTGTTGACAATCAACTTGTTGCTTGACTCAGCTTGACCATTGGCTTGAGGATGGACAGGCGTAGACATGATCAACTTGATGCCCCAGTGAGTACAAAAATCTCTGATCTTCTTACTTATGAATTATGACCCGTTGTCGCATATAATCTCTGATGGCACACCAAACCTGCTAATTATATTTTTCTTCAAAAATGAAATTACCTCCTTATCTCTTACTTATACATAAGCTTCTGCCTCGATCCACTTTGAGAAGTAATCGGTCATTGCAAACATGAACACTTTGCCTTCAGGGGCTTTAGGCAACTTGCCTACAATATACATGCCCCATTGCATGAAAGGCCAAGATGAGACAATAGAATGCAGAGGCTCTGCAGGTTGATGCAAGATGTTGCTGTGTCTTTGGCAGGCATCACACTTCTGTACATAGCTCATGGCATCTTGACGCATGGTTGGCCAATAATAACCAGTCTTGAGGGCCTTCGACGCTAATGCTTTTCCACCAGAATGATTTCCACATATTCCTTCATGGATTTCTTTTAGCAACGGTTCAGCTTGCTCATTATCGATATGTTGAGGGCATTTTTCAACATGGCGACATCTTCAATTGATCCTGCATATCGAGATGTCATTACACTGTAAGTATTGTTTTAATATTTACTTGTTCAAATATTTCCTAATATTCTTATTCTTATTTTTCAGTAATTAAGAGAGGAATGCGGAACAATCTCCAAGCACGTTCAACAGACCTTCAAACGGCTAGGGCGACTTGGTCTCACGGAGGTTGAAGTGATAAACCAAAATGCCGAGATTATAGGAACCATATTGACTCTTTCATATCTACTTGTATTTAAGGGGAAATGGAGACGGAAAAACACATTCATGTTCATACGCACACACTCTACACAAAAAGCTCTTGTAATCCTCTCCATTATCTTCCAAAGTTGTATTTGTGATCATTATAGTGAAACCTTTAAGGTTGGAGACCTAACTCCCGGGGTTTTTTCCAAAGAGGTTATCACCTCCAAGGTTTTCCTCGTTAACAAATCGTGTTGTCATTATCTCTTTTTCATTCTTTTGTTCCATATAATCGAATTCCATAGTTCCCTCCTTATTATTCAATCCACACACTAAACCTAGTTAAGATTCTACTTTATTGTTTTTTCTACTAAAACAATTTGGCGCCCACCGAGGGGCCTCGTGGTTTATCGGTTATTTGAAACATTTCCTAATCAAATTCACTATGTCTGCACCCCCCAATGTGTCCACCGCCGGCAAAGGTCCCGCCGTTGTTCCCACATCAGGAGGTAGAACCAGCTTGTTACCACCACCTCCTCGAGGCCGGGTCTCGGCCAACTCAACCTACGAAGACTCCACAAAAGGAGGCAACGTCTTCCAATGCGAGATGCGGACATCAGGAGTATCTTGACCGGAGTTGAATCAAAGGTTGGACCGGCAAGATAACAATTCGAAGGTGTTGACCAATTCCATGATTAAGATGCGAAAGACCAACGGCTCATCGCATCTCGGCTTGAGAATATATCACCGCTGCGTGCAAGGATTCTCAACTTTGACAACACCGGAGGATCTACATTTCGAATGAATTCATTCCAATGGGCGGTCCTCCTCCGTGACATCTTTAATGATGTCGACATCTTTGCCAGGGGACACCCCATTGACGCCATCTTCCGCAGGATTCACCCCATTCATTCCATTTATAGACAACACTCTTGTCACGACTACTACGGACGATTACGGTTTTGCTAAATAATCTTTTCAATAATAATAATTTCAATCGTATTCCTATGGTGACCCTTTTGCGGGAAACCCACTAGCTAAACAGATGCGGGATCTCGTAGAGGCGATAATGAACGTGCAGTGTAACTCCTCCAATTCAACCGGTGACCCCAAAAGCTGTTACAATCAATCGGTTTGTCCCGGCAATTGCAAATGTCGACATCCCGAAGCGTTTCGGCGTACCATCTATGAAGTTGTACGACGGCACCACGGACCCGAGAGGAGCATGTTGCACACTATCAAGAAAAGATGGACATAATCCATATCCGCTTCAATACCGGGAGGCTTGCTTATGCGGGGATTTGGATCCACCTTGTCTTGACCAGCTCTCAAATGGCTGATTAGGCAACCCCTAGGTTCAATTGGTTCATACGCCCGGCTCATCAACATGTTCTATAACCAATTCTCATGCGATCGACAATTTGAAAAGTTGACAAGTGATCTCTACAATGTGACCCGGCGGCCTAATGAGACTACGAAGGATTATGTCCATCGGTTCAATAAGGAGGTGTTAGAAATTCCTAATCTTGACATGTCGATGACCACGAAGCATTCAAAATGGGGTTGAAGAAAGATTCACGGTATTATCAAGATTTGGTAATGACTCCTTGTAAGCGGCTAGAAGAAGTCGGGAGCGGGGCATTAAGGTTCATAAGGCTGGAGGAAGATGAGGCTGCGAAGATCGAAGTCGTCATCCAAGATGTCGACATATGACCATCAGACGAAAGACCTGAGATCGTCCCATCGCGGGAACAACCGTCCCAATCCTTATCCGAGAATTGACACTAGCAAAATTAATTCGGTAGACGGTGAGGATGAAGATAGTGATAATGTGCCTAATATTTCGATTATTGTTTTACGTTGACATTTCGGGTGTACTACGTGCAATGGGCAACCTAGGAGACAAAGCCGGATGGCCAAAGAAAACGGACAAAACCACGGGATGGCGTGACAAATCAAAATGGTGCGCTTACCATGAAGACTTTGGACACGTTGCGAAAGCTGCATCGCGTTAAGAAAGGAGATCGGTTACTTGCTCTCGAAAGGACATCTTAAGGAGTTGTTGGGATCCGAAAGAAGAAGGCTGAAAATGCGAAGCTCCTCATGAAGGTGAAAGGACGGTTTCTCCCCCGGCATCAACAAAGGTGATCAACTTCATCGGTGGAGGCTCGAAATATGTGGAACATCCTATTACGCCGCAAAACGACACGCTAAGGAGTCAAAAGAGGAAAAGCGGAGAGACGGCCCGGGATGTCGACACCTTGCCCGGATCCAATTACCTTTGATGAAAGTGATCGTGATAACTTCTGGAACCCCATCATGACGGTCTGGTTATTTCCTTGCGGATCGCCAACCTGCAATACGACGTATTACGGTAGATGGGGGCGGCTCAGTCAATCTTATTATGTTGGGTACCCTTAAGGAAATGAACATCCCGAGAATCGGAGATTGTCAAAAAGTCTTGATCTTTGGTAGGCTTCGGTGGTGAAGTCAAAGAAACGGTGGGGAGATAAAGCTTCCAATATACTCAAAGGGCCTCAACACCATGGAACGGTTCTGCGTAATTGATTGCGCAACATCTTACAATGTCATTCTTGGAAGACCGTGGAGTCACGGAATGAAGGCCGTACCCTCCACTTACCATCGGTGTGTGAAGTTTCCAACACCTTGGGGTGTCGCTAAGATTCTGAGTGATCAACGGTGGCCAAGGAATGTTACAAAACTTCAATGAAGGCGTCTACATCTCCAAAACAAGCATAGCAATTACCGAGGAAAGTACGTGAAGTCACGGAAGCTAGGGAGGATGATGTGAAAGAAGTATTGTTAGATCCTTCCAACAGGACATCAAAGTACTTATTGGCACCGACATCCGTCGGATATAGAAGAGAAGCTTGTGAACCTATTAAGAAGCGAGAATAAAGAGTTTCGCTTGGAAACATGATGACATGACAGGCATTAGCAAAGATGTCATCACTCACAAACTTAACGTAGATCCTAGCTTTAAACCGGTGCACCGAAACGTAGAAAGTTTGCGAGAAACCGGAAATCAGATCATCAAGGAGGAGGTAGAGCGCTTACTCAAAGCCAACATGATACGGGAGGTCGATTATCCAAGATGGTTGGCGAATGTGGTTGTGGTAGAGAAGAGAAACGGGAAATGGCGAGTTTGCGTCGACTTCACCGACTTAAATAAAGCACGCCCAAAAGATCCTTTCCCTTTGCCGCACATAGATTCATTAGTTGATGCCACCTCGGGTCACGAACTCCTCACTTTCATGGACGCGTCCTCGGGATTTCAACAAATTCGAGATGGAACCATCGACCAAGAGGACTTCTTGCCTTCATAACCCCCACGGTATTTATTGTTATATTGCCATGCCTTTTGGACTAAAAATGCGGGTGCAACGTATCAAAGGCTCGTCAACAAGATGTTTAAGGATCAGATTGGGGACACAATGGAGGTATACATCGACGACATGGTAGTAAAATCCAAGAAGGCCGAGGATCACATAAGCAACCTCTCTCAAGCTTTTGACATCTTGGATTGTTTCAATATGAAACTTAATCCGGCTAAATGCAACTTCGGAATGAAGGCCGGCAAGTTTACGGGTTATATGGTTACTAAAAGAGGCATTGAAGCCGCCCCGGAACAAATACGCGCTATTCTCAACTGTCATCACCTCAATCTGTCAAGGACGTCCAAAGATTGACGGGAAAAATTGCCGCACTCACTAGATTCATTTCAAAATCCTCGGATCGATGCAAACCTTTCTACGACATCTTAAGAAAGAACAAGAAGTTCCAATGGGAGGAACAACATGAAGAAGCTTTTCGGGAGCTCAAAACTTACTGTCGACACCTCCCTTATTGGCCAAACCTCGGATGGAAGAACATCTTTACATCTACCTAGCGGTGTCCGAAGGCGCTGTAAGCGCGATCTTGGTGACGAACGAGATGGTAATCGGCAACCCATCTACTATATAAGTAAGACACTCTTAGATGCGAGACCAGGTATTCTCATTTACAAAAATTAATTTTAGCTTTGATAACTGCTTCTATTAAATTAAGGCACTATTTTGAAACACATACTATTATTGTACGCACTAACTATCCTATTAAGAATGTCATGAGAAAACCGGAGATGTCGGGTCGAATGGCGAAATGGTCTGTACAATTAAGCACATACGACATCAAGTACGAGCCCAGGCGCAATAAAATCCCAAGCCACTGGGCGATTTTGTGGGCGATTTGATCAACCCTACAACAAGAGGTGGAATTGGAAGTACGGCAACTTCAAGATGATGACATCCTAAAAATTTGGACTCTACACGGACGGTGCTTCCAACATGAGAGGTACGGGTCTTGGAGTTGTACTAAAATCGCCACGAGGGGACATAATACCACAATCTATCGGTTGCGGTTTCAAGGCTACCAACAATGAAGCGAGTATGAGGCTCTAATTGCGGGTTTAGCTGCAGCCCAAGACTTAGATGTCAAGCATATCCGGGTGTTCATGGATTCATTACTAATTGTTAATCGATCTGATGGGTCCTACGTCGCGAAAACGCTAAGATGACAACATATTTGGAAATTGTAAAAATTATTTCGGCCAAATTCAAAACATTTTCCTTGGAACAAATCCCACGGGAAGAAAATTCTCAGCGAGATGCTCTGGCAAACTTGGGTTCGGCCTTCAAAAGCTTCTCACAAACCGGTATCCCAATCATACATGTTGACATCCCAAAGAATTGACCATCTTGAGATGTTCGCCACGGATGCCGACATACTTGCCTCTCTGCGGCAACCTCTTGGACGGCTCCTATTATCAAATATCTCTTAGATGATACGATCCCGATCGAGGAGAAAAATGCAAGAGCCTTCGGGGTAAGAGTATCTAAATATTTACTTATTGATAATCTCTTGTTTAGAAAATCTGCCGCAGTCACTACTTAAGATGTCTAGAGGCGGATAGAGCCCATCGGGTTCTCAAGGAGCTGCACGAAGGAGATTGTGGAAATCATACCGGGGCGAGAAGTTTACATACTAAAGCTCTTAGAATGGGCTATTTCGGCCTACAATGAGAAAAGATGTCGTTGACTACGCAAAGAAATGTGATTCTGTCAACGACATGGGGACATCTGCACCCGGCCAGTGACTGCTACATCCTATCCTATCACCATGGCCTTTTATGGTTTGGGGAATGGACATAGTAGGAAAACTTCCCATAGCACCGGGGGACGAGTATTTCTTTTGGCCATGACAGACTACTTTTCTAAATGGGTAGAGGTGAGGCATATGTGCAAGTTCGTGACAAAGAAGTGATATCTTTTATCAAAAGGAACATATTCGGCCGATTCGGAATTCCATCGAGATAATTTGTGACAACGGCTCTCAATTCATCGGCAAGAGGACCCAAGATTTCTTGACATCTTGGGGTGTTAAGATGGTGACATCTTCGCTGTTCACCCTCGAAGCCAATGGACGGGCGAGTCTAGCAACAAAATAATAATCAGCAACTTAAAAAAGAGACTAAACCGGAAGAAAGGACGTTGGGCGGAAAAGAGTTGCAATGGTCTATGGGGCGACGGGGACGACATCTAAGAATGCTCTTGGTCAAACCCCTATTCTCTTGTATTTGGAACTAAATACATTATTCCGGCGAAGTCCTTGTACCAACGGCAAGATACGGCTTGCGACATCGAACATAATAAAGACATCTTGATACATGACTGGATACGTGGACGAGCTAAGGGACATGGCCAAAGTTCGCATGGCGGCATATCGGCAAAGGGTAGCCCGATCTTACAATAAAAACGTAAGGGTTAGAAGGTTTCAAGTAGGAGACTTAGTCCTACGAAAGGCATTCCAAAATACCAAGGAGCCCAATGCGGGCAAGCTCGCCCCAAAATGGGAGGGACCCTACTTAATAGATGCACAAGCCGGAAAAGGAGCATATCGCCTTGCAACCTTGGATGGCCAAATGATACCGCAAGTTGGAACGCCATTCATCTCAAAAGGTATTACATTTAAATATGATTTCCCATGAACTCATCTTTCCCGGTATGAATCGTCTTTTAATTCTTTACAACCTTTCTTTTCTCCTATGCATCTTTTTATTATTTACAAGTTAAGATGTCGCTAATATACTTTGTGGAGAGACGTCAACCTTAGTTGGAGTCCGTTTTTAACGTGTTTCTATCTTATGAGGTATTGACACATTTACATGGGGACATATCGAATGCACGCAAGGAACAACGATTTCTCCTTCGTTAGAGGCGGCCATCTCTTCTCAAGTAAAGGTACACAATCCCTTCTAAGGTTTAAAGAGTTAATTACCTCTTTCTTAAGAAGTTAGGTTACCACACCTTCGCTGGAGCGCAAGTTATCTCACTAATTGAGGTGTGGGGTGGGCCTATATGGGTAAACTCATATAGCTTACCCATTCCCACTCGGTTAGATGATTGATCTTAAGTATTATTCTTATGGTTATGGCATATTCGTGTCATCTAAGTATCTACGGTTTATGGCATATACGTGTCATCTAAGTATCTACGGTTTATGACGTATACATGTCATCCTAAGTACCTATCATTTCGACATACTATCATGTCGCCATATGTGCAAAACATACAAAAAATTATCCAAAAGAAACAAGCCTTGACGTGCTTGAAAACTATTAAACCATAACTAAACTAAAGCAACCATAAAGTATCCGAACTACCAACAAGAACGTGCACAAGTGTTGGACCAACCCAACACATAAAAAGATTGTCTTTAGTCCTTATGGACCCATTACAAACCAAACGAAAATAAAATTTGTCTTAAGGGATTCCACCCCCGGTAACATCAAGAGCAAGTTTATTTTACCTTTTCAGTGGCATCATCGGAGGTATTGCTCTGGACTAACTTCTCCGGGTTTCTAAAAATCACCCCGTGTCGGTGTCCTCACGGCTGTTCCCGGCATCCTTGAAATCATCGATTGCTTTTTCCTCGTGAATTCGCCGCAAAGCCATTTTCTCTTCATTCGGGTTCCAACTCACATGCTCTCTGCTGATATTCCTCAATCATTTGGATTCTAGTTTCAAAGACTGCTTTTGCAGTCATGCACCAAGTCGTCCCGAAATGCTTCCATCTCCCTTTCATGATCGATGTCAACGCTTGCGAGCTGGACCGCCATTTTAATATCTCTTCATTCTTGTCCCCGATCTCCAATCCCTTTCCCTTATTATGCTTGCTGCTTCCTTCAAGTCCTTCTCATATTCAACCTTACTCATGTCGTAGGTATCGCATTTTTCCCTCAATGTCCTAATTTCTTTGGACATTAATTTAGCCATCGAGACAATCTATCATCAACAAGAAGAGGTATTTTACTAAAAAATAAAAAGAGGATCAAGGTGTCCACGATTCAAAAGCAACTCTTACCTGATTTTCAACACTTCTTCATTCCAAATTTGTTTCTCTACACCGGAGATTTGTTCCACCCTTTTTCTCTTTGGAGTAATCTTATCTATCTCTGGTATGTTCTCTTCCGCTTTCATCTTACCTTTATATTTGGCCACAATATCACTTGTCGTCAAGCCGGAGAAAGTCACTGCATATAAGAATATATGTTAGCAGGATTCAATAAAATAGCCAAGTGATACGTTGATTCTGACTTACTTATTTGAGAGCGTCGTAATTATAGAGGAAAGATAAAAAATGTATGCTTTAGAAGATTACTCTCCCCGTAATATAGTAGGAGACGTCTGATTTGGATAAAGAATTTGGAGAAGATTGGATAATCACAATAGTTATCCAGAATTGCGGTTATCAAAACTCTTCCTTTTTAGTCGCCTCGTATCCCTAACCGTCGCATTGAAGCCAGTTAGAAGATGAACGGTTAATCAAGAGAAAAACATTTTGCCTCTTCGATTGCCAACATAGTCAAATGTTTTGGGGACAAATTGTTGTGGGCATTTTTCAACATGGCGACATCTTCAATTGATCCTGCATATCGAGATGTCATTACACTGTAAGTATTGTTTTAATATTTACTTGTTCAAATATTTCCTAATATTCTTATTCTTATTTTTCAGTAATTAAGAGAGGAATGCGGAACAATCTCCAAGCACGTTCAACAGACCTTCAAACGGCTAGGGCGACTTGGTCTCACGGAGGTTGAAGTGATAAACCAAAATGCCGAGATTATAGGAACCATATTGACTCTTTCATATCTACTTGTATTTAAGGGAAAATGGAGACGAAAAAACACATTCATGTTCATACGCACACACTCTACACAAAAAGCTCTTGTAATCCTCTCCATTATCTTCCAAAGTTGTATTTGTGATCATTATAGTGAAACCTTTAAGGTTGGAGACCTAACTCCCGGGGTTTTTTCCAAAGAGGTTATCACCTCCAAGGTTTTCCTCGTTAACAAATCGTGTTGTCATTATCTCTTTTTCATTCTTTTGTTACATATAATCGAATTCCATAGTTCCCTCCTTATTATTCAATCCACACACTAAACCTAGTTAAGATTCTACTTTATTGTTTTTTCTACTAAAACACGATACATCTTAAATAGTGCCCTGCAAAAGATCTCTTAAATAACACATTATCTATTAAAACGAAAGTTGAAGTACGAATCTTAAAAGATCTAGCATTCTTAATATCTGGCGGAATAGTCCCAAGTTGAAGGAACTCAATTATTGGTTGGGTCCAAGAAGATCTAGCATCTTGTGCCCCAGTAGGTTGAGTAACCGCTTGAGTTTCCTCAACTTGGTCTATTGCCGGGAACTTAACATAAATAATGGGAATATTAGTATGCAACATTGATTTGCAAGTTGAACCCAAGTTGGCCAACGCGTCGGCTTCTGTATTCTCTTCTCTAGGGACCTGTTCCAAAGAGAATGACAAAAATTTCGAAGCTAAAGCTTTGACATGTTGGAGATATAGAGTCATATTGGAGTGCTTCGCCATATAACTACCATTGAAATGGTTAGCAAGCAACTGAGAATCAACATATACATTTATATGAGTAATGTTAAGACTTAAAGTTGTAGTTAAACCCATGATTAAAGCTTCATACTCAGCTTCATTATTTGTTGCATTGAATTCACAAGATACGGCTTGAGGTATGATATCACCTTGAGGGGACTTCAGGACTATTCCCAATTCAATTCGTTTGAAATTTGAAGCTCCATTTGTGAACAGTGTCCAGAATCTAGGAATAGTTTTACCTTCAAGTTGTTGTACTTCCAGTTCCACTTCGGGCTGCAAACTTGGACTGAAGTCTGCTACAAAATCGGCTAGAGCCTGAGATTTGATGGCTTTTCTTGGCTCATACGAAATGTCATACGTGCTCAACTTGACTGACCACTTGGCCAATCTGCCTGACATTTCTGGAGTTCTTAACACATTTCTCATAGGATAGTTAATTCTAACAGTTATAGAATGTGTTTCAAAATAATGACGCAATTTTGTAGCAGCAGTAGTTAAGGCTAAAATTAACTTTTCTAGGTGAGAGTACCTTGTTTCGGCATCTAGTAAAGACTTACTTACATAGTAAACGGGATGCTGTTCACCTTGGATCTCTTTTACTAACACTGCACTAAATTCATTCTCGGATACGGCTAGATATAAATAGAGGTGCTCACCATGTTCTGGTTTGGCAAGTAGGGGTGACGTCACCAAGTATTCTTTAAGTTGTTTAAAAGCTGCCTCATGTTTATCAGTCCATTGGAAGAGTTTATTCTTTCTTAACACTTCGTAGAATAACCTTCACTTATCAGATGATTTAGATATAAATCTATTTAGGGCAGCTACTCTACCTGTCAACCTTTGGACGTCTTTGATATTCTTGGGAGATTCCAAGTTGAGAATGGCTTTGATCTGTTCGGGACTGGCTTCAATTCCTCTCTTGGTCACCATATAGCCCAAGAATTTTCCTGCTCTAACACCAAAGTTGCACTTTGCCGGATTAAGCTTCATGTTGAAAGCTTTCAAGATGTTGAATGCCTCAATAAGATGCTCTACGTGATCTTCAATATGCTTGGACTTTACCACCATATCATCTATGTAGACTTCCATCGTCTTGCCAAGTTGATCTTTAAACATCTTGTTCACCAACCTCTGATAAGTTGTCCCTGCATTTTTAAGACCAAATGGCATAGAAATATAACAATATATACCTTCCGGAGTCATGAATGCTGTATCCTCTTGGTCTGAGGGCTCCATTTGAATTTGTTGATATCCTGAAGACGCATCCATGAACGTCAAGATGTCGTGGCCAGCTGTCTCATCAACTAGAGAATCAATATGAGGAAGAGGGAACGGATCTTTCGGACAGGCCTTGTTCAAGTCTGTGAAGTCTACGCACACTCGCCACTTGCCATTCTTCTTCTCTACCACCAAAACATTAGCTAACCACCTTGGATATTGAACTTCTCTGATCATCTTGGACTTCAAAAGCCTCTCAACTTCATCCTTTATGATCTGGTTCCGCTCTTGGGCAAACTTTCTTCTTTTCTGGTGGACAGGACGGATGGTTAGATCAATGTTCAACTTGTGAGTAATGATGTCCTTGCTTATTCCTGTCATGTCCTCATGCTTCCATGCAAAACAACATTTCTGACTTTTCAGGAACTCGATCAACTCCTCCTCAATTTATGATGGAAGATCTGCACCAACTTGTACTTGGGCCCCAGGGTCTGATTCATCAACAGAAATACTTTTCGTCTCATGCTCCACTGCTTCAAGAACATCCTGGGCCTTTTTCTTTAATTGCTATGCTTGACGAGGAATCGAACTTGCCTTCATATTAACCTTGTAGCACTCTTTAGAAACTTGCTGATTCCCCTTCAACTTGGCTACACCCCAAGGTGTTGGAAATTTGACACACTGGTGATAAGTTGACGGCACGACCTTCATGTTGTGGATCCAAGGTCTTCCCAAAATGACATTGTACGAGAAAGAGCATTCGATCACACAGAACCTTTCCATAGAATTCATACCCTCCAAATAGATAGGCAACTTGATTTCTCCAACTGTTTGCTTTATTTCACCGCTGAACCCTACCAGCACGGATGAATTCTTCACAACTTCAGATAAAGGAATGCCCATATCTTCAAGAGCATGAGTGAAGATTATGTTGACCGAGCCGCCATCAATCGAATTCTCTTGACCACACAATTAGCAATCCGCACCCGAACAACTAGAGCCATCATGATGAGGGTCCAACGTGTTATCCTTATCTTCATCCTCAAAGGAGATAACTCGACCATCCGTGAAGTCACGACGCCTTGAGGGCAATTCCTCGATCGATCCTCCTTAGAACTCTTGGCATGACTCTTGGTCAAGAGTAAGTTGTTCCACAAATATGGGATCCACTCGAAATAACATTTACTACCTTGGTGGTGGAGGTGGTGCAACTTTCTCAAGGGTCCTAGAACTCCTTCTGAATCGGGTTCTTTAGACTCACTTCCGACCCTCTTCTTACCCAACAAATCCTTAAGAAGACCCTTGGATAATAAATGAGCAATCTCCTTCCTCAAGGCAAAACAATTCTCAGTGGTATACCCAAAATCCTCATGAAATGCGCACCACTTGGACTTGTCTTTCCAAGCTGTGGGCTGGTCACTCTTCTTGGGCCATCTAGCTTTATCTCCAAGATTTCCCATGACGCAAAGGATTCCTGCAACGTCCACAGAAAAGCAGTATTCAGAAATTTTTGGATAATCATTATCATCCCCATCTTGATCATCATCTACAAAATGAACTTTAGAAGATTCGTATTTAATGGGGTTTGCCCCTGTTGGACTTATAGTGATGGGAATCCGATTTTCTGTCAGAGGGCTCAAATAGAGGAGTAGGGGTTCTTCCAGTTGACTTCCCCATTGCCAGGCTGTCATCCTCCAATCTGATGAAAGGCAAGGCTCTGGTTCTGATTTCTTCAAGTTGTTTCGCAGGAGTCATCACCAACTCATTATAAAATAGAGAGCTCTTCTTCAAGCCAATACGGAATGCTTTCGTGGCTGTGGACACGTCCAAGTTGGGTATAGTCACTGCCTCCTTGTTAAACCTGTGCAAATATTCTTTAAGACTTTCGTTAGGCTGTTTCACAATTCTATAAAGGTCACTAGTCAACTTGTCAAATGCCCTATTGCATGAAAATTGATTAATAAACATATTAACAAGTTGAGCATAAGAAGAAATAGAGTTTAAAGGAAGTCCTGTTAGCCATTTTAAGGCCGGTCCTGACAAAGTTGAGCCAAAACCCCTGCAAAAACATGCTTCTCTAAAAATAGGGGGGATACTTATAATATCCATTGATTCCTGATACAGCAACACATGCTCTTCTGTAGAGATGTGCTCCTATCATACTTCTTCATATGAGGGACCGAAAACTTCTTTGGGATTTCCACGCTAGCTATTGCTGGAACAAAACGAGATTCGTTATAGCAAGTTGGAGAAACTTGGTGGTATGGCACATTGACTCCAGGTATGCTTCGAAGCAAATCCTTTATAGTCTGCATTTCCTTAACAAGTTGACTCTCTGCGAAAAGAGGATTGTTATTAAACTGAGATGCAGAAGTATCAAAAGCATTAAAGAAACTCCCTGTTTGCCCCATTGAGGGTGTAGCATAGGTGTAGCAAGATGACAACACAGGTTGGCTAGCTGGAAGGCTGAATCTTGGTTGTTCGATTGGAATGGACGTCACGATTGTGCTTTCTGCTGGCAAGGTATTGGACATAGGGATATCTCTGAAATGGCTTGGTCCTGTACCTGCACCAAATAAAGATCTGGGAAGTAAAGGTGAAAATGGAGTAGATACTTGAGTCTCAACTTGCTTCCCTTTACGCAGGCTATCAATGGCATTGAATATCATGGCGTTCGTATGCTCCTGACCATCCAACCGATCATTCACTTTCTTCAACATATCGGCCATGTTGGATAATATCTCCAAATTGACAGCTTCCGCATTCAAAGATGGATTGCCATGGGTGCCGGAAATAGGAAGCGGCCGACTCCTCTCACCTTGACTGCCGGACGGCGGATTGGCCATTTCTACGCAAATAATCAAAGTTTCCCACAGATGGCGCCAAATTGTTTTGGTCAAATTTCAACAAGTGTTTTTGATGATAAGAAAAATGACTAAAGTGATATGAATAGGGTACAAATGATTATCGAGTTGAATAGAAATGAACACAAGGTATTTGTGACTAGGGAAAGCCCTTGAACAACTTGTTCGCCGACATAAAACCCCGGGAGGTTTAGGAACCTGCCTTGACCAAAGTTTACTAAATATTGAGGAGATTCTGAGAGCCATGAGCGTATCTGAG
>JAFEMH010008387.1:0-35639 GCA_022495995.1 Adenophora triphylla var. japonica | reverse complement strand
TACAGAGCTTCTCTGGACTCTACATTTTGAATGCTCCGGAAGCGTTCACTCCGCTTGAAGGAGTACTTGGGTTCCCCTCCCTTGCTTAGCGATCAGGCCTATTAGGTGAGATGCTTCATACGTCTTCACTAGGCACTCTGCGATCATGCTTTATCGCATCGCCCATTGTCTTGGTTCCGAAAGGATGAAGGAATTCGAAGCCCGATCTATATGTCTCAAAGGCCTGTCCAGATGTGGAAAGCGAGATATTTCAATGTGGAGAAGATGGCATATGCCCTACAGTCATTGCTTGAGGAAGGCTGCGTGCATATTTTTACGCACGGCCTATCACCGTCTACACCCGATGAACCATTGAAGAAAATCCTTCACTGAAGTTGGACGGCTCGGGGCGTCTCCTTAATTGGTGATCGCTCTAACGGAGTTTGATATCAACCAAGGAAAACCCTCCTAGCACAGCCTTTGGTTGACTTCATGGTCGAGGCGCCTTTATGGGTGAGCATCTCCACCCCCGAGCCAGCCGGAGGAAAAGACTCTCCCGTTGAACTCCCATCCAGCTGTTGGATCACTGTATACGGACGGATCAGCTACCAAGGAAAGAAGCGGAGGCTGGAGTAGTACTAGCAAGCCCAGAAGGAGAATCCTATACAAGATGCTATCTGAATCTTATCAAAACCGGGTTTCTGCCTCTAACAACCAAGCTGAATACGAGGCTCTCATATTTGGCATTGAGTTGGCCTCCTTCTATGGAGCAACTAAGGTGGAAGGCGCTCTGTGACTCCCAGCTTGTTGTCAAACAAGTGAAAGGAGAATATAACACTCAAGATGTAACCACTTGCGAAGTATAGAGACCTGGTCCTAGATATGATGAAGAAAATGGAATTTTCGAGCTCAAGCGAATAGGAAGGGAAGACTGACCAAGTCGCAGACGTTCTCTCCAAACTAGCCACCATGGATGTGTCTCCTTCGGAGACCAACCCATATGTAGTTTATGCTTGAGGAACACTGCGTATGAAGATTACAAGTCATGCCACGGACGGAAGAGAGATGTTGGATCGATGACTACGTCGAATACATTGAGAAGGAGAAACTCCCGAGAAGATGATGCTTTTAGAGCCAAGCTTATCAAGAAGAGGTCTCAAGATTCGTGGTGATGAACGGAGTCCTCTACCGAAGATCTTTCACGAAGCCCCTGCTAAGGTGTTATTCTTCTATCCCAAGAGCGAGAACCTCTGGCGAAGTACATGAAGGTGTTTGCGGCGGACACCGGGGGCAGAACCTTAGGCGACAAAATCATAGCGCTAGGTTACTGCGCGAAGCCTAAGGGAAGACGCGCGTGCCTATGTTCGAAAATGTGACAAATGCGAAAGGTTCTCACGACATTCCAAGACTACTATGGTCGAGCAAACACTTGTAATACCTACGTGGCCATTTGATATGTGGGGGATCGACCTCATTGGACCCTTCCCACCCGCCCGTAGTAATTGCAAGTACGTGATAGTAGGTGATTACTTCTCCAAGTGGATAGAAGCCAAGGCATTGGCCAAGATAACGGAAAGAACGCGATCCAACTTTGTTCATGACAACATTTGGTGCAGATTTGGCCTTCCACATACAATTGTTTCTGACCATGGCCTCGAATTCTCCATGGCATTCTACGGGGTGGGAAGAGTCAAGAGTACGCTACATGCAAAATCTTCCGGGTTAGCGAGACCCCAGGCAACGGTCAAGCGAAGCTGCCAACAAGCGGGTCCTAACCGCCTTTGAGAATCTTGAAGGACGCGAGGGTAGATGGTTGGACGAACTTCCCCCAGCTTTATGGGGTACATTCGCGCGACCACCGAGGAAACAGGCCAGCAGGAAACCTCATTCGTGCTAACCTTCGGTTAGAGGCTATGGCACCGGCGAGAGATGGCCATCCCTACAGTAAGGAACTCCCATTATGATGAAGCAAGTCAACAAGGTCGATAGGCTCCCAGACCTGGACACGATAGATGAAAAACGACTAGGCGCGAGATGAGGATGGTGAATTACAAGCAAAGGACCAAGGCATATCACGACAAAAGGGTCATCAAAAGAGTATTCCAAGTTGGCGATTGGGTACTTAGAAAGATCGAAGCTGCGGTCGGAAGGCGAACAGAACAAGCTCTCCCAATTGGGAAGGCCCCTGCATCATCACTCAAGTCATTCGAGAAGGAACCTACGGATTAAGGACCGAGGAGGGAAGGATCTCAAGCATCCATAGCACTCAGAGCAACCTTAGAAAATATTATCACTAGTCTAGTTTATTTTGCAATAGATTAGCTCTTTGTTTCGGTCTTTTATTTTCGGTCTTTTGTTTTCTTTGTCTTTTTAGTTGATAGGATTGCGGTTCTATGTAATCGCATTTCGGTTCTACGAAAGCGGTTTCTTCCAATATGCAAAACCACTATCAACTATCTACACCAACTCAGGAAGATGAGGACATTATCTCGACTCTCTCAAGACAGCTCCGCTTGGCTGGACGAAGGAAGACCTCGCCACGATGGCTTACCGCGAAAGTCAAGACCAGAGGTCTTGTGGCACGATGGCTACCACGAAGCCAAGACCAAGGGATCTTCCTTGGCACGATGGCTTACCGCGAAGCAGACGAGGTCCTTCCCTTGGCACGATGGCTTACCGAGGATCTTGGCGAGACAAAGCCAAGACCCAGGGTCTCTTCCTTGGCGATGGCTTACCCGCGAAGTCAGACGAGGTCCTCCTTGGCACGATGGCCCTTACCCACAAAGTCAAGACCCAGGGATCTTCCTTGGCACGATGGCTTACCACGAAGTCCCAAGACGAGGTCTTCCTTGGCACGATGGCTTACCACGAAGCCCAGGGTCTTCCCATTGGCTGATGGCTTACGACGAGACCCGAGGTCCTCCTTGGCTACGATGGCTTACCACGAAGCGAAGACGAGGGTCCTCCTTGGCACGATGGCTTACCCAGCGAAGCCAGACCCGAGGGGTCTTCCCTTGGCACGATGGCTTACTGGCGGCAGTCCTCCTTGATGGCACCACCCACTGCAAGACGAGGTCCTCCTTGGCACGATGGCTTACAGGCAACTCTTCCTTGGCAATGGCGACCCAGACGAGGTCATCCCTTGGCGATGGCTTACCATCAATACGAGGTCATCCGGTCATCACCCGCCCAAGTCACGTCCGCGCGAGGTCCACCTTGGTTCGGGATCTGAAGTCATATTCAAAACTAAGGAAAATTTCCTCGGCCTAAATGACGTACGAGCATAGTTAAAGCCAGGAAACTTCCTCGGCCAAACCACTTGTTCAATATGTAAGCAATAAGGGACCTTCTTTGGATCCCACCTTCTCAAGTCCGGTGCCTCTTGCCTAGCATGCAAGGATACGAGCAAGTTATTGAAATAACAAGAATCATAGCAAAGGATTTTTTCATTGATATTCAAATGAAATTACATATCCTATCATCTATTACAAAAGCATAACAAGAAAAAGCTATTCTAAGATTGTTGAGCATCATCAAAAGGCTTTTCAAGCCAATCTTGAGTAATGGATCCGGGAGGAGGAAGGTCCGTTTGATTGATAAGAGCATCGGTTTCTCGGCCCCTCTTCCTTCCTCGGTTTCCATGGCCTCAGGCTCTTCCTCGTCTGGATGGCCTCAGCTAAGTCTTTAATGTTGCCGGGGACTACGGGGCTGGCCTCCACACTTCCCTGCATGCTTGAGCATCCTTGGTGCTATCAATTCCAAGTTGCTTGCGAGAGAAGGGGACTAAGTGATGAAGGGCCCTAACTTCCTCACTATCTTGAAGATCAGGCATATCGGCGTGGCTATTTTGTTGATGTCAAGGCGGTGGAGGGATCGGCCAAAATGCTCCTGGCAAGATGAAGGTATCCATCTTCGAACATAGTAGCCGTTTGCTCGTCACGGCGTCTGGAAGGCCGAGCTAGCTACCACGGCATCCTTGAATGCCGGGCTCTCCTTGAAGCGCGCCGCGGCCTCGTTTTCTTTGGCGGGAAGGGCGGCCTCCGGCCCTTGGTATTTGGCCTCGGCTTCCTCGGCCTTAGCACGAGCTCGGCCTTATCAGTAGAGCTTTGGTCGGCTCCTCTCCTTTAAGCCGGAAGCTCGTCGGCCTTGGTTTCTCTTCCTCGGCCTTGGCACTTGCCTTCCTCGGCCCTCTTCACCTCGGCTTCCACCTTCGCCTTGGGCGCCTCGAAGCTCGGCATCTTTGGCTTTAAGAAGTTTAACCAAGGAAGACTTCTCGGATTCGCTTTTGGCCGGGGCTGCCTTGGCCTCATTCATGCGTCTGGTCTTCTTCTTGGCCAAAACATTTTCATACGCCGTGACGAAGCCAGCGAAAGAAAAGTTCAATATCATATTAAGTATGCATCTCTCAAAATCAATGATCAACGAGCAAGGAAAGGATATTCACCTCGGCAATTAAGAGCCCCTTGCGGCAAAGCAAGGTATCATTGGCCAGGAGCCTCCTGGACAAGACCATCATAGGCATCCTCGTCCATAGATCTACGAGCGGGGCTCACGCCCAATCGCACTAAGGGCCCCGTCCTAGCTTGCGAGAGGAATTCCTTTGAGCCGAGACGTTGATGGCCGTGCTCTTGGCCGGCTCGTCGGCTTTGCTCGATGGTCTCAATATTTTGGATGGTTAGAGGAGGAGGAGGAGCATCAACATGGGGAGCCTCAACGTGGGCAGCCCCACCAATATTAGCCTTCTTAGTTACGGGATCCTCGGCACTCGAAGCTTGGGCTCTTTTGGAGCGGATCTCAGAAACAACGAGGCGGCTTTCCTCGGCTCAGCCTCCTCGGCACCAGTAGAAAGGTCAGCCATGTCACCAGTGATGGGTTCAACTTGATCCTCGGATGCTGCGTCCTCGGAATTAATCTCCTGATGCACTTTAAGGGGTAGGGGCTTATCACCCTGGACATCGAGCACCAAGTTACGAGCATTGGCCTCGTCCTTCCTCTCCACCAGAGCAGACTTCTTGCTCAGCTTTCTCTTTCGCCTGATCGGCTCCACGAGGACTTAGTCTCTCCATTGCAAGGGTGGCTTCTTCCTCGGTAGTCAAATCTGTAAAGACAAGGAAGAAATGGTCAAGTACGAGCAAGAAGATCCCAGGTCAAGTACGAGCAAAATAATATGCAAAAAATTACAAGTGTAAGATAAAAGTTTACGTCCAACAACGTTAGGTGCTCCAATACATTGGTCGCGGGGACGCTCATCGTGGCACCTAATACAGTCCTCGTGAAATACGAAGCCTGGATGTACCGTCCAATCATTGAAGCGACGACCTCTTTTAACATTTACAAGGGGAGCTACCCCGTCCTCGTTCCCCGGCATCAATCCTGCCTGGATATAGAAATGATCCGAGGATTCAACTTGCTTCCAGTCCAGGACCCCTACCCTGGCAAACTCTTCTAGGCGTTTGATCAAAGCTTTGGTCCACTCATATTGTTGGACAGCGAAGGTAGATGTTGGGTCACCACAAGGAGACTGGAACTCCCAACCTTGGCGGCTCTCGGCTCGGATGACATGATGATCCCGGCTGGAACTTTACTAGACATGGGGAGGAGCAATTTTGGTTTCCTATTGGCACTCCTAATTACTACCGGCCATTGTTCCTTGATGACTTGGATAATGTAGAAATGACGGAAGGCTCCCATGGTCGGCTCATAGCCTAAACTACGGCGAGAGGATGATGAAGCTAACCCGGCACCACTAGTGCCATTGGCTCTAGCATGGTGATCTTGCCTTTACATCGTCCAAAAATTCGCGAGATGAAGGGGTCCGAGAGGAAGACGAAGCCCCTGTTGGAAGCTGTTTATAATAGAAGTGGACATAATCTTGGTTGTAGTAGAAGTTCGTCTCCTCCTTCTCCGTCTTCGGCTCAATCTTGCCCATATAAGTTAACTTGTACTCATCTAGGTTCACCTTGTACTTGGAGTACAATTTTTCAACCATGGGATCCCCAGGCTTTGGTGCCCTCTCCACTTGCTTTCCTCGGCTACTGCTCCTCGGCCTCTTCTTCGGACGAGGCGGGCATCGGCTTGTGCACCTTCAACGAAGGCGTCAACTATCCGAGTAGACGAGGAGGGCTCTCCTTCTCTTCCCGTCATATCTCGCATAAAGACGAGGAGACCAAATTATTTACCTCGTCAATGGCTGATTAAATGACGGGAAGGAAGATTCCCCTCCTCGTCATTCCATAAGGCCGAGGAAGGAAGATCTCGCTTCCTCGTCATTTCATAAGGCCGAGGAGGGCCGTACCTCTCGGGCAGCTCACGCATTTCGCGATGGGAGGCCGGGTAGAACAGTTCGATGTGCTCCACCATTTGAGCCCTATCCTCAAATACTATGATGTTGGGAGAACCGAGACTCAATCCTATCTATTCTTGTGGAGTCAGGTATTGAATGAATAAACGGGAGCGGCGTAACCCCTCAGCTGCTTGCTTATATCATCCAAGTTCGGCATCATCCATGGACCCCTCTCTCTACGATAGACCCTCAAATTTCCGAGTATGATATCCATAACGGAATCGGGAGAATGGTCCCAAGATCGAGCCATTTCTAAGGGGAATCAAAAACGAAGGGGAGTTCATTCAATATTCCGGAAATTTCATATAACATGCAAAGAGAATTAATGAGTGAAGTTTTTAAAGTTTTTTATCAAGAAAAGCTTCAACCTTCAACAATGGTGGTTCTTGGCATGGACAAAATCAATCCTAAACCCTAGAAAACGCTGGAACATGAAAAGAAGTTGTAAGAAAAGGAGAAATTTCATACCTGAGTTTGCAAGAGTGAATGGGATCAATGCGAAGCGACTTCGCCGGAAAAATCAAGCTCGCGGGAGGCCGGGTTTGAAGGTTCTTTGTGATCGCCTGAAATCTCTTTCGCCTTTGCTCTCAATTGCTTGGGGTTTGTAAAGAGTAAAATGAAAGGGGTTTTAGTTTTTATACCCCTCCAATCCGGGTCAACCCGTGGGTAAAGCAAAGATCCAGGTCCGGAGTCCCAAGAATTAAATGCGAAATGATGGGTTCAAGGCGTGACAAGACTGGGGGGCCCCAGAATAGTAACCGTCAGATACCCACCAATGACGCGTGTAAAACCTGTTCGTATCCCATATGCCGAGGACGAGCTAACTTTCTATTCATCAAAGCCGAGCTAGAAAGTTGGGGGCCACTGAACGGTATAAACCGAGCTACGAACATGGGCTTGCCCGAACCTGGGCCCAACTATATTGGGCCATGGATATTATATATTCATCAAGTGTTAGGGCCGAGCATTATCTTCCTCGTATGTCGAGGAACATTTACCTTGGCCTTATGTCGACATTCTTGGGCCGGCCTGTCCCAATTACCGAGGAGAGAAAAGTCCTTTGCTCGTCATGTCACCAATTACCGAGGAAACAAAAGTATTCTCCCCGGCATATTTTCATGTCGGCCATTTACCAAATGACGAGGAAACAAAGTCATTTTCCTCGGCTAATTTGCCCAAGGCCGAGGAAAATCATTTGTCTTCCTCGGCGTTCCGGCTAGCAGTTACAATCCTTATTCAACAAGGATTATGCAGTTGTAACCCAATCAGGATTACAGCTACCAATAGCAATTCAAGTCAAACAATGACTCCTTAACAGATATAACTCTCTCAAGATTATATCTTATCTATTTACAAGTTCATTCCAACATGGATTCTACTTATCCATTCTTATAAATACAAGCCCCATGGCTCATTATTCGGTACGTTACTTTTTACATTGGAGAAACTCTGTCAATTTGATTTCTCTAATATCAACCGTGAACTTACTCTCACGCCGGAGGGCCTTTAGCCGGATCCGCCCCGGCTTAGTTCACGTGTTTTCTCTTATTTTCAGGCCTTGCGATCGCCGGAGCATTCGACGCTTGGATTTGGGCTGATTTGACGATTTTGGCATCATCAAGTGGAGAGAATAGTAAATTATAATGGTGTTGTGAGTATTAAAATAATGTAGGAGAGAGAATGAGTGGAGGAAATAGTAAAGATTCCTTTTCATTTTAAGAAATGTGCACGTAGGTTTGGGACGCCAAAAAAGGAAAGTGTGCACGTAGATATGAGACGGAGGGAGTAAATCACACCATTGTTTTGAACAGTGGTGTGAATAGTTTCATCCGCGGAAATGACCATTTTGCCCTCACTATTCACTCCCTTTCCCATTTCGCCCTTAAAAAAAAAAATTAAATTAAATTAAAAAAAAAAATTTAATTATTTTTTTAAAAAAAAAAAAATAGTTTTAAAAAAATGTGGCCTTGGACACGGGCATATTTTTTAAAAAAAAATTAAATCAAAAAAAAATTTTAAAAAAAAAAACAAACAAAAAACGTGGCCTTGGACACGGGCTTAGGCTAGTTATTTATATATTTGGATGGCTCATTAAAAAACTAATGAAAAGTATGCCATGTGACACTCACATGATATACATAAGGGGCATATATGTATTTTACACTAGAAAATTGGTTTGTTTATTTGTTTGTCTGTTTTTTCCTCTTTTTAATTTTTTTTCTTTGTTTTTTTAGCAAAATTTTTTTTTTTGAATTTAGACTTTTTGTTTTATTGAAAATTGCTGAAAATTATAGAAATTTATATTTTTTCTATTTATTAACATATCAAAAATGTAAAATAATTAATAATAAATTGATATATTAATTATTATTTATATATAAACTCCTATATTTTTTTAGTTATTTTAAAATATAAGAGAAACAAAAGATCAAAAAAAAGTTGTTAAAAAAAACAAAAAATAAATCAAAAAATAAAATTAAAAAGAGGAAAAAACAAACAAATTGTTCTTAATTACTGTAATATTCTAGCCTTCCAAAAAAATATACTCCCTCCGTCCCACTTTAAATGAGCCACTTTCCTTTTTGGGACGTCCCACTTCAAATGAATCATTCCATAAATGAAAAGAAGTGAACAGTGTTTCAGACATTTATACCCTCATAATGTTTATATATTTACAAAAAAACCATTCATTATATCCTTATAATTTTAACATATTTACAAAAAAATCAATCATTAACTTACTATTTCTCCCACTCATTTCTCTCCTACAAAAAATCATTCATTAACTTACTATTTTTTCCACTCATTCTCTCTCATATTAAATATTTTTAACTATTACATTTTCTCTCCTCTAATCTTCTACCCACTTTCAATTATTTACTCATTTTAAAAAAAAATCTTAAAAAGCGTGCAAAGATGTCGTAATCCATTTAAAGTGGGACGGAGGGAGTAGCATTTATCCTTAAAAATAAAATAAAAAATTAAGAAAAATGTATCCCTCCTAACCTAGCCCATTTGTGTCTCTTTCCCCACTGCCTGCCCAGCCCCTCCCCTCACCTCCCCTTCTCTCTTTTCCCTTCTTCTCCCTCATCCCAACAACGCCGCCCATCTCTCTTCTCAAATCTCTCTTCTCAAATCGCTTTACATTAGTTCGACTTCTTCATGTTGTATGTAGTTGCTTTATCCCATCTACGGTTTAATTTGATTTCCCGCCCTTATGCACGGCCCTTCTAAGCCCTAAACTCCGACTCCCTTTCTTTCTTGCTCTTGGATCGGTCGGGCACTTGTTATCCAAAATCTCCGGCAACTCCAGCCCTGTTTTTCTTGCTATTCATCTTTCCCAATAAATAAAAATAAATAAAATGCTAAAAAACAAAGAAAGAAAAAATAATAAAAAAAAAAAAGAAAAACAGAAACAACAAACCTATTTCCTAGTGAAAGACATAAATGCCCCTTAAATATATCATGTGAGGCACATGACACACTTTTCGTTATGTTTTTAACGGGCCATCCAACGGGCCATCCAAATTTATACATAATTGCAATAAAAATACAAACTCAGTAACCAACTTATAACAAATGCAAATTAAATAACCAATTAAAATATTTTGTTAAACTCAAGTAAATAAAATGTAATATGCCCAAAATTTTGACCGTCATAAATTTCGATAGCAACAATCAGAATCAATTTATAGTATTAGGTGTTTTGAACATCTCACTTTTTAGATATCCTACCTCGATATTGAGTACGATGCTTAATAAATACTTCATCTAGCCTTATTCATAAGTAAAAAAGTAGCTTATAAATGAGTCGAGTTAAGCTTTGAAGTTTTGAACTTAAACTCGTTTATAACTTATCATGTTCGAGTTTTTCTCGAGTTCAAGCTCAAGCACAACGTGATCAATTGAGCTCGAATCGAATTGAGTTTCGAGTTGTTCGCGAGCAACTAGATTCAATATCGAACTCAAGTTTAACGAGCTCAAACTCAAGCTTAGACTTGTTTTCTAGAAAAATCCTACTTCAACCGAGTTTGAGTCTTACCGAGATCTAATTCGAGTTGTTATCGAACTTAAGAATTATAATAAATACATACTCCCTTCGTCTTTTGAACTTTCATTTTCGATCAACACATTTTAAGTTTGACCAAACATTGATTATCAATTTAAACGTCATATTGAAATTTTAAACATAGTTATTGATAAATTAATTAGTGATTTATCAATGATAAAAATGTTATACTTATTTTGACCTGCCAACATCTTTAAAAAAAATATGCTTGATTTATTTGTAAAAGGCTTGTACAATAGTAAAAATAAAAATGCAGTTTTATTTTCTTAAATGGAAATATGATATTTCCTCCGTCTCAGTTTTTAGTTGCTTTATTATCTAAAATGGACAATGACACCTACTTGTTATTTTCAAAACAAAAACTCTCTATTCACTTTCTCTCTCCTATTTTACTTTTCATATTCACAATATTTACTTTTTCTTAATTATCTTGTCAAGTCAAACTAAAAATATTAAACCGATATTGAGGGATTTTGGGATAGATTTAAAAAATATGAGGATCGCGAGAGTAGCATAACAAAATAATGGTGATCTTGGTGAGTTTAGTGTTTCCATTTTGGAATTATAAAAAAAGTTAATAAAAATGTTATGTTGTGGGAAATAGATGAATGGATGAAATGATAATGATAAACAAATACTCCATAATATAGTAACTTGAGGTTATGGGTTCAATTGGTTAAGAGAGAC
Source organism: Adenophora triphylla var. japonica (assembly GCA_022495995.1). NCBI lineage: Eukaryota > Viridiplantae > Streptophyta > Magnoliopsida > Asterales > Campanulaceae > Adenophora > Adenophora triphylla. Next base: position 24,561 of record JAFEMH010008387.1, on the reverse strand, counting down.
TAGAAATTCAGCCCTGCAATTTTATGTTTCTTAAATAAAATAAAGAGAGTTTGTGGGAAATTATATACTTGGCCTTGGAGACAGTTTTTGATTTGGCTTTGGCTTGGGCTCGAGTTCTGATTCGGACGACCTCTCTCGCCGGCTCCTCGGTTTGTTCCGACCCATCGACCTCAGTAGCGTCACCCTCTTTAACCCCTTGGGCATCTCCTTCAACTCGTTCCTCTCCCAGCTCCTCAAGCTCATCTTCCACGGGGATATATTGGGTCGTCTGGTCAACTAGTTTCAGAAGGTCATTGCGTTTGGCTCCTTCAGCTTCACGATTTTCTCGGGCATTGGCAGCCCCGCAGCTTTTCTTACTCTTCCTAATACAACAGCACGGCCCATGTTGGCTTCTTGAGCAGGAGTCAGAACTGCACAAAATCAAAGCAACCAAGTATTAGATCAACAGTTCAAGAAAGTTCTATGTACGAGCTAAAAGTTCTACGTACGAGCCAAGCACGTACAAGCAACAAGATCTGCTTACAAGTAAAGTATTTACGAGTTGAGAGTTGCACATACAATTCAAGCAAGCCCTATGTACGACCTCAAAAGTTCTACAAACAAGCAATAAAAGGACGAGTAAATCCTTATCCCCAACATGCTCCCCATGATCTTTACAGTACTTGGGAGTCTTCAAACAGAGCGTACACTTCTTCTCGAACCTACCCAAGGCATGGGTGACCCAATCCGAGTATCTCAAGCACCTGACAATTGGGACTAGAGGGACTACATCCCCATCTCCAAGCATCATCCCAGCCTGGATGAAATTATTTTTGGTAGTTCCCAATGCACTCCAACTGATGGGTCCTTTATTAGCCAGTTCGACCAATTTCTTGTACAAGTCAGTGTGCCAGTGGGGCTCCCAATGTTCTTGCTCTCTCATTACCTTGGAACCAGTGACGGGTAAAGGAAACTCCCATCCTAGCCTACTCTCCACTACCACTACGTGAGAGTTCCAACCGCTAGCCTTACCAGGAAGGTTGATGAATAGCTTAAGGGAGTTTGGCTTGGAAGGAGTGCTTATCCCATCAATTTTATCAAATTTGACACTAAAAAACTCCCTAAAAACCCTCATGCAAGGTTTGTACCCCAAGAAGCGACACACCATGGCAAAGCAAACTAAGACTCTACATGTATTGGCTCCCAGTTGGAGGGGTAAGGCATTTGCACACTCTAGAAACTCATTTATGAATGGATCCAAGGGCAACCTCAAGTCGGCCTCAAATTGGCCATAGAAGAATGCAACTCGAGTAGTATCCTCCTTATAAGTGCTACCAAACTGGGACATAAATCCCTCTTGCTATAGATGGTCACATCGAACTCCTCCTTGTCCACCTCACAGAATTTATAGATCATCTCAAATCGTGAGGGAAAGTTCTGCTTCCCTCTCTTTGGCCTAGGGGCCACGTACCCCCTTTCATTCCTCCCAGGCACAACGGAGGACTCGAAGGCATTAACAATTCGAGGGCTTGAGGAGGTCGAGGCCGAAGCTCCCCCTTGAGTCGTCATATCTGTATAAGAAGAGGAAACAGGGGAATCAGTCCTATACGCAGTTTCAAGGGACCTAACAGACGTACTAAGGGGCGACCTAGATTCCCCCGGAAACCCTGTTCTATTCCAAAGAAAGGAGGGTTTATTGGGACCTTGGATATAGAATACAGCAATGTGGTAAAGAATTTCATGGAAAAGGTTAAAAGATACAACTCTTGGGTCGCTCGTTTCTAAAGCACCTAAGTTCTCTCCTACAGGCAAGGTTAACTCGGTAAAACGCAATCCCCACCGGGTCAAAATAGAAGAGCATTCCTCCATCGTCATCTCTCTCCACACCCCATTCAAGTACTTATAAACTCTTCGATTTACACTACAATAGCCATACCAAGCTCCGGGCTCACAGCTAAAAGTCCTAGCCATGGAGAAATCGAAGAAAGTGCAGAAATTAAGCCCTAGTACTAAGAGTGAAGAAGAATACCTTAATCAATCTGAACGAAGAGGGGTTACTGAAGGAGACGAAAGCTCGGATTAAATCAATTGCCTTTTTGCTGCCTTCGCCGGAGTTACACGAGAAGTTGGAGAGAGTAAAAGTTCGTAAAGGAGAAGGATTGGAGCTTTTATATTTTCAGTAATTGAGAAGGAAAAGGAAAATTCAAAAGTTTATTTTCCTAATTGAATGCGGAAAACGTTTTCCAAGACGGTTCTCAAACGTCAAAAACAGTAATGATTGCGAAATACGGCGCTCCTAACGATCCAGTCATTCAACAGCCAATGATCAGGATTGAGCCACGTCACCATAAATCGGGTAAACCTCAACGCAAGCATCGACCTGCGAGTTATTGTAAGCTTCACCCGAATTTATTTAAACTTCCTGGTCGACAAAAGTCTACTCAGAAAGTTGGGGACCACTGAACATACCAAAAGTGTCGACCTGGGCCAAGCGAGTAAAGCCCAGTCCTCAAGCAATTATCGCCACCACATTCTCAGTGGGCTAGGCCCAATTATTACAGGCTCAAGGCCCATCTTATGGATCAGTCAACTTAAGTTCATTGTCCGACCCATCAGGTCCCGACCTAACTTAGTCCGACCTTATGATCCAGGTTCAATTTCGGGTACGGTCCAGCCCTACCCGTCAGTCAGGTCGACCCAACCCCAAGTGGCGACCTCGACCTGTCAAGCAAGCGTCGACCTAACGATTATAGGCGCACGTGCTTCTATTCTTTCCATAACTGGTTCCCTACAATTCAGGAGCCATTCTAGGACACGTTCTCACGATATGTAACTGTCCCTCAAATAACGGAGCTCATGTAGCCCCACCAAATATACCACACTCATCAACTATAAATACATTACCACTACAACGGTTTTGAGGTAACTGCAATTTTGTCATTTGAATATCATCTTTTTTTCAATTACATTATTCGTTATCCAATACACATACTTACTCTCACGCCCGAGGGTCTAAGCTGGAGACAAATCAAGCTAGTCGTGGGTTCTGGTTTCAGGTCAAGGAGTCAAGTGATTGGTCCTGCCACGTGGACGAAGATTGATAAGCACATTTCCTGCGGCATCACGTATATATATAAATATATAATTCGAAATCAAGTTATTAACGAGCAACGAGCCAAAAAAATAACATTCAACAACACACAATCCAAAACAAAATGACTCAAAGTCTCAAATGAGTCATACAACGAGTCAACAACTTCAAATGTAAAGTGATAAAGTTCAAAACACAAACAAACTTCAACTTTAAGTTTTAGTGTTTTACTAGTTAAAAACTAAAAAGTACTAATCAAACATGAAATGATAAAATAAGTCAATAATCATAAATATCATCATCACTCTTCGGTCTTCAAACATATCCACATTTAGTCTTCAACCACATTTGATATCAAGCAGAGATGTTAATCGGTCCAACCCTGTCGGTTTCGGTCTAGCCCTATCGATTTCGGTCCCTAATCGGTCGCGGTTTAAACGGTCCGTCAAAATTGCGAACCTAATCCTGTAAAAACCCGATTTAATAGGTCCGGACCTACGATTCTCGACCCTATTAACATCTCTAGTTGTTACTGCCTCTTCAGTCTCATATTAAGTACTCTTAATGAAAAACTAAAAAAAAAAACGAAAAAATAATTATATTAATGATCAACTTGATTACTTTCTTCGTTCTATTATAAAAGACACAAAATGAGTTTTGTATAAAAATAAAAATAAAGTGTATATTGTAGTAAGTGTTAAGAGTATGAAAAGTGAGGTAGGAGAAACAAAAGTTGGATATGAAATAGTAAGCGTATACTGAGTATTTACAGGTGGGTCCTATAAATAAATAAGTATTAAAAAAAAATTGGGCTTGTGGTTTTTGTAATGAGAAACTAAAATAAGGAGTTTTGTGCATTTTGTAATGGGACTGAGAGTATACTTTGACCAATAATATAAATAAGATATAATTAATCTAATGAAAAATAAAAATTGTTATTGAAAAAATTATTCCGTTAAAATCATTATTTTTTATTATAATTATTAATTAAGGCCTAATTAAGTTTTATCTCTATTCACGTGGTGGAACGAAGAAGTTATGTTTTTTCATGTTTGTATTTGGCATGTACTTTGGTTAAATGTACCAATACTATTTCCTCATTAAAAATGCAACATCTATTTTGAAATTAAAAAAATGTGAATAAAAATTAATTTTCTAACATGTTCCCTTAAACCCATAATTAGAATACTTAGTTTATCTATTAAACTTTCTTTTATTAGTTTCCATGATTAAAACATTTATTTCATTTTTTTAAATTATGTGTTTTCATAAATCTGTGAATTTACATATATTCAAAAAAAAAACTTTTTATAATTGCGAAAATGAATAGTAAAAAGGAAGTTTGATAAATAAATTGAGTGTTTGAATTATGAGCTTTAACGTGTATTCTGGCCAAATATTAAAAAAAAACAATTGAAAGGGCACACATTAAAAAAAATATAATAAAAATAAAAAATCCAAAATAAAAAAATAAAACAACAACCCCTCAATCAGTGGCGAAGCCACGTTAACTCCACTCCAAGGACACCAATTCAATTTTGAAATGTGTCAATTTTAGCACTATTATTTTTTTAGAAAATGACTTTTTACTACTGAAAATGATGAATTTATACATTTTGACTTCTTTAATTTTGAGAAAATTTTGCACTAAATTATTATTTTGACCCCTTTGCATTCTAAGTTTGTATACATCAATTATGTTAATTATCTGAAAAGTAATCTCGACCCTCTTTATAAAAAGAGTGAGTCTCCTGTGAGAACATACCTATCCGTCTCATGGATGAGACGGGTCGGTATGACCCGAATCCTGGACCCATAACCCGACTTATAAATACTTCGACCTAACGAAAACACACACAAACACATAGTAAAAGGTGATCGCTAATCTACACACACAAACACGCACCGAAAATCGGAGGTCGTGGGAGGGATACGATTCGGAGATCGAACCTAAAAATCCAGATCGAAGGTCGCCGGAGTCGATTATTCAACAACAACAACTCAGATCTAGCAAAATCAGAACAAAATCCAGATCTAAAATTTTCAGATCTCGTCTCGCCGAAGGTTAATGGAGAACGAATTACAACAACAGCAACCTAATGACGGTAAAATTGTTACTAGAAACTAGATTTCACATTATTTAACATGAATTTTGATATGAATTTGCATAACATTACACACACACACATGAAACTTTATGATCTATTACGATTATGTTTAACAAGTATTACTTCAATAATTTAGAAGAACATTATTTACTGTCAATAAGTAAGTATTACATTAGCTAATTTCAACTATTACACATGCAGTTGATTTTACATTTTCATATATTAAGTATTACATTAGCTAACTTCAACTATTACACATGCAATTGATTTTACATTTTCATATATTAAGTATTACACTATCAATTAGTAAGTATTATATTATCCATTACTAAGTATTACATTAGCTAATTTCAACTATTACACATGCAGTTGATTTTACATTTTCATATATTAAGTATTACATTAGCTAATTTCAACTATTACACATGCAGTTGATTTTACATTTTCATATATTAAGTATTACACTATCGATTAGTAAGTATTATATTATCCATTACTAAGTATTACATTAGCTAATTTCAACTATTACACATGAAGTTGATTTTATATTTTCATATATTAAGTATTACAATATCAATTAGTAAGTATTACATTAGCTAGCTTCAACTATTACAATAGTTTTCATCAACTATTACCTTTTCATGTATTAAGTATTACACTATTTGATGATGGATCGGTTTACAAACCAAATTGGGGACTACAAGACTATCTTGAAGAAACATTCAAAGAAAATGAAATAATAATTGAAGAAGAAATAGAATGATACGTAATCAAACATGAGTGGATCTCTATTTGGTTTTACAAAGAAAGACAATTGATGAAATGTATGACTTGTATTGTCAACATGCTAAGGAAATAGGTTTTGGTGTAAGAAAGTCAACTGCAAGATGTCGAGGAGATGGAGTTGTACTACACAAATATTTCATTTGTTCTAGTGCTGGATCTCGAGTAGAAGGGCTTGATGATAATGAAATTAAAAAGCGAAAGACTCATATAACACGCACACAATGTAAAGCTTTATTAAAAGTAAAGCTTTTAGAAGATGAAGGACATTATGTGGTCGATAGACATATTTTGGAGCATAATCATCGCTGACAAGGAAAAAGTGGTCCAAGTATTATAGATGTGAGAGAAGTATTACTGAGGATAAAGGTAAAGTAATAGAAGATATGGTTTCTTCTGGTATAAGAGCAATGGACTCCTACCATTATATGTCATATGAAGCTGGTGGAGATGACATTCTTGGTCACACTAAAAAGGACCATTTGAATTATGTCAATAGATTGAAACTAAAAGAAAGAGGGAGTGGAGATGCACAGACACTTGTTGAGATGTTGTATAAACAACAATTCAAGAAACCGATTTTTCTTTAGAGTAATGTTGGATGATGAAGGTAGATTAAGTAGTGTGTTTTGGAGAGATTCAATGATGAAAGAGGATTATGATATTTATGGTGATGTGGTTGTCTTTGACACAACATATAGTACAAACAAATATGGTTTGATTTGTGCTCCAATAGTTGGGTTAAACAATCATTGCAAAAACATTATGTTTGGGGTTGCATTTTTGGCAAATGAAGAAACAAAATCATTTGAATGGTTGTTTGAAATATTCAAGAAAGCAATGGGAAGCAAGTGCCCTGGGTGACAATATTCACCGATCGGGATCAAGCAATTACAAATGCTATAGCAACGGTAAGCATTTTTATATTCATTATATTGAAGTATTACATTAACTGTATGATACTATTATAATTAGGTACATTAACTATTACTTTTTGTTTAACAGTTCTATTACACATTCTACAAAAATGCTACATTAATAAATACTCTTTATTACCTTTACAGGCATTTCCTAATACAAAACACAGATTGTGCCAATGGCATTTGTATAAAAATGCCATAAAAATTTTGGACGTTTGAAGAGCGATGATGTCTTCAAGGACGAGTTCGTAAAATGTATGTCGGGTTGTAATGATGAAGCTGAATTTGAAGAATGTTGGAATGAAATGATTAATAAGTATCAGCCTACAAAACGAAACGTGGTTTAAAAGATTGTATGCTTTGAAGGATAAATGGTGCACGGCCTTGAACAAAGATTACTTTTCAGTGGTATACTTTCATCACAACGGTGAGGTTACAAATAGTGCAATGGGGAGCAATGTGAAAAAAACAACTAGCCTTGTAGAATTTCATTCAATTTTTAAAAGTATATTGGAAAATTGGAGGAAGACAAAGAACAAGATGAATTCAAAGCGCAAGATCAATTCCAAAGTCTACACTTCTATTAACGGGATTGCTTAAGCACGCTTCGAGGTATACACTTTATCTTGTCTTTCACCGATTTGAAAAAGAATTCATGCTAGCACTTACAAGGAAATGTACTCTTTATGGATGTTGATGAACCGCCGCAAACTTATGAGATTTGTGGACTTGATGGTTACGGACATACAAGATATGTCATGATGGATCCAAAACCGACTTTGTGAGTTGCAATTGTAGAAAATTTGAAGAATGTGGTATTTTGTGTAGGCATATATTGAAAGTCCTCTATCATAATGATCGTATAAAGATACCGAGAAAAGTATATACCGAAAAGATGGACAAAATTAGCAAAATCATCGGTTGGGATAAATTCCACACCTTGGAAAATTTTTTGAGGGGAATAGCAGCTTTGATTCAATGGCGGCATGAAATGTCAAGAAAGTTCTATAATCTATTTTTGAAGTGCCAAGACAATGACGCAAAGAAGAAAAAGTTGATGACACTTACGAAGATCTATGCGTTGCTCTTTCTTCATTGACCAATAGAGAAGAACAAGAAGAAACTTCGGTTCACATGTTTCATCTACATCAAATGTAACACTAGATCCGGCTCGTTCGGCCACTAAAGGAAGGAAGAAAAGGATAAAAGGTGCTATCGAAAAAGGAGGAAAAAAGAGTACGAAGCCCATGTTAACGAAGTGATCGGCCAAGGGAATTTGGTTCAAAAACACCAAATGTTAGATTGTTTTAGAATTAATATTACAAATGTTACTTTTACGTATTAAGTATTAGAATTAAGTATTACATTATCAATTAGTAAGTATTACATTAGCTAGCTTCAACTATTACAATAGTTTTCATCAACTATTACCTTTTCATGTATTAAGTATTACATTATCAATAAGTAAGTATTACATTAGCTAATTTCAACTATTACACATGCGGAGTTGATTTTACATTTTCATATATTAAGTATTACATTAGCTAACTTCAACTATTACACATGCAATTGATTTTACATTTTCATATATTAAGTATTACACTATCAATTAGTAAGTATTATATTATCCATTACTAAGTATTACATTAGCTAATTTCAACTATTACACATGCAGTTGATTTTACATTTTCATATATTAAGAATTACATTAGCTAATTTCAACTATTACACATGCAGTTGATTTTACATTTTCATATATTAAGTATTACACTATCGATTAGTAAGTATTATATTATCCATTACTAAGTATTACATTAGCTAATTTCAACTATTATACATGAAGTTGATTTTATATTTTCATATATTAAGTATTACATTATCAACTATTACCTTTTCATGTATTAAGTATTACACTATCAATTAGTAAGTATTACATTAGCTAATTTCAACTATTACACATGCAGTTGATTTTACTTTTTCATATATTAAGTATTACATTAGCTAACTTCAACTATTACATTAGTTTTTATCAACTATTACACATGCGAATATTAATATTACCTTTACACAGTTATGCACCAAAAAAACAATAAAAAAACTTATACTTGAACAAAAATATTTTCGGTGATTACTACCAATATTTACATTAATTACTAGTGAAAATTGAAAAGTACATAACATTGTTTGAACCAAAATAAAAAAAAACCTACCATTGTTTCAAACGTGCCCATATTCCCACAAGACTTAAACATATAACATTGTTTAAACAACACAACTATTTCTTCAAAAAATATACATATCCCCATGAAAACATAAACATAAAAAATTGTTTCAACTCTATTTCTTCAACTTTTCTTTCTTCTTCAAATCTCCAGCATTTTTCTTCTTTTCTTCCAGTTTAAACTTCAATTGGGCTTTGTTTTTACAAAATTCAACAACATTACCCAACAAAAATTCTTTGACATTATTGATTGGATGAAGAACAACTTTCATTAAGTACTTCGCCCTGAGAAGTCTTCTCACATTACCCTTCAAAACAAAAACAGAAAGTATAAAAAATTTAAAAAACTGAACAGTAATGCTCTAATAAACATGTTGTACTAATTAAAAAGTAACGAAGTAATACCTTGCTAATATCATCATCACTCGATACATTTTCTCCATCAAAAAATTCCATATTGTACATCGAAATATACCACAGTCATTTCCATCGAGTTGTTACGCCCGTTTAACTTCAAAAATTAAATGGTATACTTCGCCACTTGCCCGGCCTTGGGATGATTAATATCACGAACAAATTTTACCAACAACTTGTGCTAATCATAATAAAAAAAACACTATTAAGCGAGATAATATACAAAAAAAAAAAAAAACAACCACTACATAATTTAAAAGTACATACCACTGTTTTTGCAATATTTTGATATATTTTACGAATTTCCGGCTCAAACAAAATTCTGTCATCATAATCTCGATTATCGATGACTTGAACCTTGCCCAAATTGAAATTCAAAACAATACAATAGTAGTGCTCTCGGATGTTAATCGGAACAAATATCTACAATACAAATAAGAAAACATTGGAAGTTTTATTATAAAGTAAATAAAAAAAACTGAAAAAATGAAAAGTATAACTATATTAACAAAGGTACTAACCATTTCAGCCATCTTCGCATCCACATTAACAATTTTAAGAGATTGCTTGAAAGAATCTCTTACATTCGACTCCATTTTAGAAACATCAATTCCCACGAGATCATAATAAGGTCCAAGTAGGCCTTTCAAAAAAATAATATATAAACTATTATTAGTTAAACAAAAAAAAAAACAATATTACTTTACAAGGGTAGTACTATTACTTATAGCAATACCAACTATTACTTAAACATATGAGAAGTATTACTCAAAATGAAAACTGTTTTAAAACTATTATTAGTTAAATAAAAAAAAATAACACTATTACTTCACAAGTGTAGTACTATTACTTATAGCAATACCAACTATTACTTAAACAAATGAGAATGTTTACTCAAAATGAAAACAGTTCCTAAAACTATTATTAGTTAAAAAAAAATAACACTATTACTTCACAAGTGTAGTATTATTACTTATAGGAATACTGACTATTACTTAAACAAATGAGAAGAATACTCAAAATTAAAACAGTTCCTAAAACTATTATTAGTTAAATAAAAAAAATAACACTATTACTTCATAAGTGTAGTACTATTACTTATAGCAATACCAACTATTACTTAAACAAATGAGAAGTATTACTCAAAATGAAAACAGTTGATAAAACAATTATTTACTTACCTGATGCCACGGATTTAAGAATACCCGTTTCCCATCCTTCGTTTCTTTGTTTAAGATAACAGATCAAAGCATCGATGATATTACAAAACACCCGTCTCTTCATGTTCATAGAAATTAAATCTTTCTTGAATACATAACATGGGAATTCATCGGCATCTTGAAGCATGAACATCACCATTTCTGAATAAAAATAAAAATAAAAATAATACATTAGTATTTCAATTTAAAAAACAAAAATATAATTAGAGAAATAGTAATTAAACTTACCCATCATAGAAATCATCAACATCAAACATACAAAAATCAATAATTTGTTTCTCTCTCAAATCACTATTCACAAAAAATCTTTTGTTTTGGGTCATAAAACTTGAAACAAAATCGGTCCTTTCAAGAATGACACAAGTAGAAAGTGTCAAAGGATCATAAAATCCGTTTGGACGATCACACTTTTCAACAGATTTGATGGCTTCCCGTATGGATTCATCTACCTCACCAGGACAAACCAATATTTACTAGCTCCGATCATCATCAAAAATATTGAATTTTGCACTGAACAGGAGCAGTGTTAACTTTTGAGGACGAAAGCAGCTCAAAATTCGGCATATCATCACTCATCTTCATCATTTGATTTATTCTCTCACAAGCAGCATCTATAATCTTCAGAACTTCTTCATTACTCCAAAACCTATCTTCTTCTTGAGAATCTGTATAGTGCACTTGGGGAACCTTAGGAACATTGTCCTTCAAACCCTTCAAACTGTGCATATAATGATAAAAAACTATACCCATGTCTCTCTTCATCAGCATAAAAATTTCATGAAAATTCTGAAAATTAAGAGTAATAATTAGAAACATATAATATAATATATAACTATATATAATGTAATAGATGAAATAAATAATATAATCCATAAACAACATGAAATAATATATTATTTTAGAAGTACAGTACTATTACTTATATCAATACCAACTATTACTTAAACAAATGAGAAGTGTTACTCAAAATGAAAACAGTTCCTAAAACTATTATTAGTTAAAAAACAAAATAACACTATTACTTCACAAGTGTAGTACTATTACTTATAGCAATAACAACTATTACTTAAACAAATGAGAAGTATTACTCAAAATGAAAACTGTTCCTAAAACTATTATTAGTTAAAAAAAAAAAAAAAACACTATTACTTCACAAGTGTAGTGTGAGGACCCCGACCCGGAAACCTACACGTGTTCCGAGCTGGAGCGTCCTCAAACTAACCCAAACATCCTAAACTTTTAAAAACTTTTATTCAACTTTCAAACATACATACTCTTGTTATTATCCTTTCAAAATACTTTTATACTTTTCCACGAAGGAGAAAGAGTTGACTAACTTTAAAATTAAGAAATTGTTTTAATTACAAAAAGACAACGGTTATAACATAAAATTAAGATTTATAATTACAAACTCCATAAGTGAATTTTACAAAAATACACTTTCTACACCAATTTATATACAACCCGACAATTCCCAAAATACCAAGTCCTAACTTCTTTCCGTCCTTACTTGGTCGGTCCAATTGTCTCGGAATCTAAAACAAGAAAGGGAGAGGGGTGAGAATAAATCTCAATGAGCTATTATGCATGCAGCAATATGCCATATAAGATGCAATACATCAAAAGACATATCCATATAACCCAAGAGGCTCCCTGCCGCCAACCGTCCCATACCGGTTGGAAACAACGACCATTCGGCATGAATATATCACAACACATAGGTACGATAAAGTAACACTTAGAAGGATACGAGCCAAGGTTTTATCTCCAAAAGGATATACACATCCGAGCAGCGGCAGTTGATGAAGCGATTCAGGAACCATGAACAAATAACGGCACTGGGGGACTCGAACACAGTCCTATCCCCGGTGAAAACTAGACCATCTACCTCAAAAGGAGATGCTAGCCCACAAATCCCACGCAAGGGGGACAAACTCGGCAATGTATGAATTATAATGAACTCGGCTCGGTGCCATTATAAATCCATAACATTGCCCAACAAACAAATAAATCAATACCGGTTTGGATTTACATAACTAAGCACAGTAATAACATACTTGCTTAACCAAACATTGTATGATCCAAAGTAGGGATACATACCACGATAGAATATCATAAAGATAGCAATATAAATCCACAAAGGGGATAACAATAGCCACATGGTAGTACATACTCATGCCCAATCAATATCAAAGTGCCACAGTTTATGAGCACACTAAACAACATCAACAACAATGTATATAGGTAACACTAAGTAAGGGCACGAGGTATCATTAACCTACCCTACAATTTCCATATACAAGGGTACAAGGCCCCTATGAAGGTTCAAGTTCAATTACCAAGTGGCTTAATGGTGAAACCTATAGATTCTACACTAATGCAAACTACTCACCAAAGATATGGGGTAAATAAGGCCACTATGTATTATAACCATTCCTTCATATTTCTTATATAACATCGAATAACCTAAATGAAAGTTCAAGATCTATTTCCCAAGTTGGAACTATTTTGGTGAAGTCACAAATCAAGCCTCTCAACCATTTTCGGAACAATGTTTAAACTACTTCCACAATTCCATTTTGATCACTTAAGATGTCCTTATGTAGCCAAAGTATTCTACTTTAATCTAGGTTAAAGAGATTTCAATTTGGTTCCAGTTTGGTTAGGTTTGAATAGCTATAAAGTTGAGGTGAGAGAATCTGACCAGGGGACGACTCGTCCCCCAGGGCACGGCTCGTCCCCAAATTACCCCCACGAACACAGCGTCCCCTATAGGTCACGACTTCCCTTTGTCCAAGGGACGACTCGTCCCTCAGCCCAGAATTTGTAAAACCGCAGCAACAACAACCATTCCTCAAAAATCCCAAGGATCCAACCAAAATCATTCTAAGTTATAAGTAAAAAGGGACATTTCCAACTTTGTTAACTTCAATCTACCCATTTAACTCCATGAAACCATGTCTTAAACCTAGATCAATTCAACATCCATAAATCATAATTTTTCTATAAAACAAACCAAGCTCCCATTCAACCCCTTACCTCATTTAAAACTAAATTTCCTAGTTTAACTCCACCCATTTCTTAAATACATTCTTCAACTTCCAAGAAGGTTTCTAAAGCCTTAAACAACCATTATAAAAATCAATCACAATATCAAACATTCATGAGCATACAAGAAAGAAAGTCATAATAACTCACTTTTGGATTTTATAAGGAAAGATTGATCTTCCTAACTTGATGACTTTCTCTAGGCGATCCAACTCCAAAGGTGCTCCTAGACTTGATTTTTGGATGAAGAAAGTCTTGACTTCAAGCTTGGAGAGTGGGAGCTTCAATGGAGGATTCAAAGAGTTCCTCTAGGGAAGAGAAGAAGTGTAGTGAATGAAGGAGAAGGGGAAAAGGGAGTAAGAGGAGGATGATGGAGGGGGGGGGGCCGGATATGGAGGGTGATTGGGGGAGGGCACATGTCAACTAAGAGAAGGAGCAAGGCACTTTTGGCCCCCCATCAACCTAGAATCAAGGCTTGCACAATATTTTAATTTTAAACTTAATTCCTTTACCCAATAATTCATCCTACTCACTCATTTAACCTCCTCCAATATTTATCTATTTAATAAATTTCCAATTTTATTATTTCCCCAAATTTCTTTAATTTAATGACCAATAAATTCTCCAAAGATTCAAATCTTACTTCTCACCCAATTTATCTTAAATTAAGAATTTAAAGACATAATGGAACACATAAAATAAATATAAATATTAGAAGCATCTAATATAATATTAAAAATAAATGCCTAGGGTTGGGGTCGTTACACTCACTCCCCTTAAAGAAAATTCGTCCCGAATTTGACTGCCGCTACCACTAAGGGTCAAATAGCGAGAGGTTACCTTTCTCACATTCTAACTTAATATTTTCAATTAGACTTTTCAAGGGCAAGATTCTACTATACATTTTCACAACTCGAATACTCTAAGACTTCAATTCTCAATTAGTCTCATCCATGCTAGGATTCTTTCCAAGATTCTAATTTCATTAAAAATGCGACATTACAACTTAATATTCCGAGAATACCATACAGTCATCACTAACCCGAATTTTTACGACCTTTAAAGAAATATAGATAAATAAAAAGTACTACAACTTATGTCACCCAATACCTTACGATATTACATTTAAAACTTCGAATACTCTATAAGCTGCTCTAAGTCGGTCTATAAGTCAAATCACTAACCTTTTCTAAAGCTTCACATGGATTAACGAACTTTGGCGCCAATTTACCTTAGGTCTTGCATCTCTAATTTCACCCCAACAAATTAGAGATCGATGTTTTCTTCCCAAACTATGCCTCATACGGTTTTATCTAAATGTTAGAATGACAACTACTATTATACGCACTCAACCCTTGGTAACCATACGTACTATTGACTATTAACATCCATTGTTCATGCCCGTAGCATCTCATCAACAACAAGTAATGATTCCTCAACTTTCTACAAGGTTAAGCTTAGTAGTATACCTACCTTCCCAAAAGGGCCTTCCCGAATGATGTCTATCCAATTCATTTAATACTATGGGGTATATACAACGAAACGATCCCCTAACATAAATGAGGACTCTATCAATCAATATCTCATCAAACTATATATAAAGAATAGAAATACAATCAACTTCCTATAAACAAAACAACATACTCCTCTTTACTTCCAAGATAACCAAATCACAAAATTCATCTTGCCATTACTCTCAAGTTCAATCTAGAACTCTAAATATTTTAATAAATCTTTTAACATCAATATTCTATTATCACTATTCAAAGTTCCAATTATGTTCAGGTCCGATGACGATAATTATTCAACTCAAAAGGTTGGCCGCCCACAACGGAGCCGACCCAACTCCAATACAAAAACCAGGTCTACCGCGACTTCCACATTAACAACTCCACAATTTAACAATTTTTTCTCGGACCAAACTTGAACACAATTAATCATTATAGGGAAAACTAGGTTGCCTTTCTACTAGCTTCTGTACGAACTATAACTTTAAAGTAACATGTCTTTCGAAAATTTACAACACTTTTCAGAAATTTCAAATGATAATATAAAAGAGATCCAAAGAGACCCGAATGGTCTACTTATTTAAAACCTTGTCCCATACCAGCTTTAATTAACTAACCCACTCAAAATCTTTAAGAAATCTTTAAAATTTTTGCTACGTTAACAAAAATAACTCGAGCGATCTAATTATCTACAACCGTCCCATACCAGTGGTAGATAATTAAATTACTCACGGATTTTTAAATGCACACAAAAACGGTTCATTGGCTTTATTAAATCACACTATCCCCGAAGGGCACAAATACTCACACAGAGGTCCAATATAAAATCTCAAGTTCTAAAACACATTTAAAACAATTTTTAACATAATATTCTTGTTCGACCTCTATTTATAGTATAGCCACCACTCATCATATTTATACTTAGTTAAATTCTTTATAAGAAAAGCAAAATCTTGCCATTCCATTACTATCCCAATAAATAACACTAAAACAATCATTAAGATTATAAACTAGGTAAATCATCCTCAAATTGCGATTACATCTTAACGATCTGTAATCTAGCGTACTTCCCGATAACCATCAAAACTCAAAGTCCGTATAACGCCAATATCTCCCAAACATCACACTAATCCCTCAAATGAGTTACGCAACTAAATCGACCTATGTGGTATAATCATCCTAAAGTATCCTTTCTTCCCATAAGATTCATCCTCACTTTCCTTTCTCATTTAATGCTAATCGTCTTTCAAAATAACCACATACATATATTATCAATTGAAGTTGATCCTATAAATCACCAATAACTACTTCTATTATACTTCTTCATATTTACCCTATTTACCTTTCCATAATTAATACACAATCCACAAATCCAAACGGTCATACTAGATATAAATGTTGTCCTAAGTATATCCTTAAAGCAAATATTTACTGTAATTGTAACACTCCGAAAAATTTAACTAATAACCATTGAGTATCCTACAAATTTCTAAATCAGTTATGCAAATTATCAACAAGTGATAACGAATACTTATTGCATACGATTACCAATTTGAGATCTCTATAACCTTATAATTAACCACCAAGTATCATCTTTCCTCAATATAGTACTAATTCATCCCTACGGAGTGTCGCTAAGCTAATTATCTTCTTTATCAAATACCTTCCCAAGATGAATCATCAAGTCCATCATCCCAATTAGTGTCCTCTATCTAGGAATCCGAATACTAAAATAGTACCTTATATCAACTCAAAGCTTCAATGTCCTGGTATGATACCTGATGAAAACCCATTTTTGAAACTCACATAGAAAACACCACTTAGTCCACTAATAACACCTAAGGCAAGGTTATACTAGTTCTATAAGATCTTGTACTCGCGACATTCTATAACTCATATAATCTCACTTAGACTCTCACTTCCAATACTAGTCTCATATACCTAGTCTCTACCACGAGACACCAATGTATAAATACTCACGCATGTCATACTACTATAAACCACTCCTAATTAGGTCATATACCTAACCTCAACTAAGAGTTTACCAATTCATTCACTATCGGTATACGAGATAATTCAAGGTTCTTCTAAATCAATTATAACACACAATCCAAATAACCTTCACATTCCTTAGGCCATACTTTCGACATTTACGCATATATGACATAACATCAATTTATAATTTACCCGCCTCAATCACACACGGAGGTAAATCAAACATAGATAAGGAGACTCGCTTCTTGCGACAGTCCTCCTCAAACACAACAACTACTCAATTAATTCGGATTAATATAACGATGATTCATGGATTGGTACTCGACCAAATCCACCGGCAACACATGCCCACTAAATCACAACTACCAAGATAATTAAGGATGATTCGAGGCACGGCCCCATAGGGGGTAGAACACTCCAAAGACATAAAACAACTTTTAGGCCAATTATGCACATAAAGATGAAATGTAATGCCACATGAGAACGAATGCACGAGGATTTATAAAAGTATGAACCCTAATTCTGAGACAGTAAAATACCTCAATTGGTGGCGGGAAATCTATCTTTCCAAAACTCACCTTTCCTTGATTCCTTGGTTGGACAACATTATTTTCTCGTCTTTTGAACAAATTCCCGCATAATATTCTCGACGTAAGTTACCACACACTCTCACTCGCCTAGACTCTACCCCGAGAATTCTAACCGAGCTCGATACCAACCGTGAGGACCCCGACCCGGAAACCTACACGTGTTCCGAGCCGGAGCGTCCTCAAACTAACCCAAACATCCTAAACTTTTAAAAACTTTTATTCAACTTTCAAACATACATACTCTTGTTATTATCCTTTTCAAAATACTTTTATACTTTTCCACGAAGGAGAAAGAGTTGACTAACTTTAAAATTAAGAAATTGTTTTAATTACAAAAAGACAAGCGGTTATAACATAAAATTAAGATTTATAATTACAAACTCCATAAGTGAATTTTACAAAAATACACTTTCTACACCAATTCTATATACAACCCGACAATTCCCAAAATACCAAGTCCTAACTTCTTTCCGTCCTTACTTGGTCGGTCCACCTGTCTCTAATCTAAAACAAGAAAGGGAGAGGGGTGAGAATAAATCTCAATGAGCTATTATGCATGCAAGAATATGCCATATAAGATGCAATACATCAAAAGACATATCCATATAACCCAAGAGGCTCCCCGCCGCCAACCGTCCCATACCGGTTGGAAACAACGACCGGCTCAAAGCATGAATATATCACAACACATAGGTACGATAAAGTAACACTTAGAAGGATACTGAGCCAAGGTTTTATCTCCAAAAGGATATACACATCCGAAGCAACAGCAAAGAACAGCTTGATGAAGCGATTCCGGAACCATGAACACACAAAGACTCTGGGGACTCTGACACACGGTCCCTATCCTAGGTGAAAACTAGACCATCTACCTCAAAAGGAGATGCTAGCCCACAAATCCCACGCAAGGGGATAAACTCGGCAATGTATGAATTATAATGAACTCGGCTCGGTGCCATTATAAATCCATAACATTGCCCAACAAACAAATAAATCAATACCACTGGATTTACATAACTAAGCACGGTAATAACATACTTGCTTAACCAAACATCAGATGATCCAAAGTAGGATACATACCACGATAGAATATCATAAAGATAGCAATATAAATCCACAAAGGGGATAACAATAGCCACATGGTAGTACATACTCATGCCCAATCAATATCAAAGTGCCACAGTTTATGAGCACACTAAACAACATCAACAACAATGTATATAGGTAACACTAAGTAAGTGGCACGAGGTATCATTAACCTACCCTACAATTTCCATATACAAGGGTACAAGGCCTCTATGAAGGTTCAAGTTCAATTACCAAGTGGCTTAATGGTGAAACCTATAGATTCTACACTAATGCAAACTACTCACCAAAGATATGGGGTAAATAAGGCCACTATGTATTATAACCATTCCTTCATATTTCTTATATAACATCGAATAACCTAAATGAAAGTTCAAGATCTATTTCCCAAGTTGGAACTATTTTCGGTGAAGTCACAAATCAAGCCTCTCAACCATTTTCGAACAATGTTTAAACTACTTCCACAATTCCATTTTGATCACTTAAGATGTCCTTATGTAGCCAACGTATTCTACTTTAATCTAGGTTAAAGAGATTTCAATTTGGTTCCAGTTTGGTTAGGTTTGAATAGCTATAAAGTTGAGGTGAGAGAATCGACTGTGGGGACGACTCGTCCCCGTGGCACGACTCGTCCCCAAATTACCCCCCACCGAACCCGGCGTCCCCTATAGGTCACGACTTCCTTTGTCCAAGGGACGACTCGTCCCTCAAACTTTAATTTGTAAAACCGCAAAGAACAACAACCATTCCTCAAAAATCCCAAGGATCCAACCAAAATCATTCTAAGTTATAAGTAAAAAGGGACATTTCCAACTTTGTTAACTTCAATCTACCCATTTAACTCCATGAAACCATGTCTTAAACCTAGATCAATTCAACATCCATAAATCATAATTTTTCTATAAACAAACCAAGCTCCCATTCAACCCCTTACCTCATTTAAAACTAAATTTCCTAGTTTAACTCCACCCATTTCTTAAATACATTCTTCAACTTCCAAGAAGGTTTCTAAAGCCTTAAACAACCATTATAAAAATCAATCACAATATCAAACATTCATGAGCATACAAGAAAAGAAAGTCATAATAACTCACTTTTGGATTTTATAAGGAAAGATTGATCTTCCTAACTTGATGACTTTCTCTAGGCGATCCAACTCCAAAGGTGCTCCTAGACTTGATTTTTGGATGAAGAAAGTCTTGACTTCAAGCTTGGAGAGTGGGAGCTTCAATGGAGGATTCAAAGAGTTCCTCTAGTGGAAGAGAAGAAGTGTAGTGAATGAAGGAGAAGGAGGGAAAAGGGAGTAAGAGGAGGATGATGGAGGGGGGCCGGATATGGAGGGTGATTGGGGAGGGCACATGTCAACTAAGAGAAGGAGCAAGGCACTTTTGGCCCCCATCAACCTAGAATCAAGGCTTGCACAATATTTTAATTTTAAACTTAATTCCTTTACCCAATAATTCATCCTACTCACTCATTTAACCTCCTCCAATATTTATCTATTTAATAAATTTCCAATTTTATTATTTCCCCAAATTTCTTTAATTTAATGACCAATAAATTCTCCAAAGATTCAAATCTTACTTCTCACCCAATTTATCTTAAATTAAGAATTTAAAGACATAATGGAACACATAAAAATAAATATAAATATTAGAAGCATCTAATATAATATTAAAAATAAATGCCTAGGGTTGGGTCGTTACATGTAGTACTATTACTTATAGCAATACCAACTATTACTTAAAACAAATCAGAAGTATTACTTAAAATGAAAACATTTCCTAAAACTATTATTAGTTAAAAAAAAAATAACACTATTACTTCACAAGTGTAGTACTATTACTTTTAGCAATACCAACTATTACTTAAACAAATCAGAAGTATTACTCAAAATGAAAAACTCAAGTTTTAAAACACTATTACTTTACAAGTGTAGTACTATTACTTATAGCAATACCAACTATTACTTAAACAAATGAGAAGTATTACTCAAAATGAAAACAGTTCCTAAAACTATTATTAGTTAAAAAAAATAATGTAATCCATAAACAACATGAAATAATATATGGCAATACATAAAGTAATATAAAAAAATAATACTTACATCCTTTGCGAGACTTTTTTGATGTCTTCATTTGTTTGAAGACCTTTTGGAATACCAAATTTAATATATCTTCCATCTATTTCTTCAACTTCTTCGTACAAACCCACACCCTCACTGTTTATTTCGTCAACAATATTTTGAACAAAATCATCATTTCTAACTCCAACCTCAGGAGCAATGTCCTCCTTTTCCTTCTTCTCTCCGTCTCACAAATAACCACTTTTTTTGTAATAGGATATACATCCTTCACCTGCAACCCATTACCAAACGAACTCCCGATTTTTTTTCTTCCAAAACTCTTTTCCATGATTTTTTCACCGGTCCAATGCTTTATAAGAGGGAGTGTAGTTGGCGAAACCGTACCCTCCAATTCAATCGATGTAGATAAATTACAAGAACGCCAACAAACAGCCTCTAAGATGAATTTTCGACTCGTGGTACTTATGGATGGAATTGCATAGCTTATTAAAACAATAATGACCAATCATATTTCCCAATATTCGAACATCCAACAAAGTCTTCAACAGGGGCAACACAACAAAGGTAATTACCCCTTGGCACGAAGAAACTAGACAAGCAATACAATGCAAACAAAATCTTAAAATTGTCTCCAGATCGACCAAAGAATAATGTAAGTCAAAATATTTCTTAAATCTTTCACAAGACTCTTCACAAGAAGACCATACTCATTTTTAAATCGAGTAAAAGCCTCAGTTGCTCATCATTCCGCTGTATGAAACAACTTTAAAACCACCGATGGGTAATTGAAAACATCGCAATAATCCTGCCAGCTTAATTGAATAAACTCACCATTAGAAGCATCGAGAATCCTAGAAACACCATTAAACCTATCAACCATCCACTTAGCAATAGAGAGATTACCGTACTTCACCTTCATATCAAGAAGTCCTCCAAAACCCATACTAATAACAACTAACTTTTTGGATCGAATTAAATGTTTTCACCATTTCAGCTTATCCCCAAGCTAACACTCTTAGAAACAAATGGTGGCCTATAAAAAAAAAACGCTTAATACTTGATTAAACTTAAATTAATACTCTAAGCATTATCAACTATTACTTATATAAAAACCGATATTACATTATGAAACAAGATATATTACTAATAAGAATTATCAACTATTACTTATTTATAAAACTAATATTATATTATGAAAGCAAGATCTATTACTTATATAATGTAATAGATGAAATAAATAATGTAATCCATAAACACTTTGTTCAAGATCTAGAAATTCATCAATTACTAGTACGTGGCATTGTAATCCAAGGTTATCCCACACTTCCATCGAAGCGCCTCATGGGGAAGTTTTTGGGTGTCCGGCCATATACTGGAAAAAGTAATACTTATAAAGCAATACCAACTATTACTTAAACAAAATGAGAAGTGTTACTTTCCAAAAATGAAAACGAGTTCTCCAAAACTATTATTAGTTAAAAAACAAAAAAATAACACTATTACTTCACAAGTGTGAGTACTATTACTTCACAAGTGTAGTACTATTACTTATAGCTAATACCAACTATTACTTAAACAAATGAGAAGTATTACTCAAAAATGAAAACTTCGTTTTAAAACTATTAATAGTTAAAAAAAAATAAAATAACACTATTACTTCACAAGTGTGAGTGACTATTACTTATAGCAATACCAACTATTACTTAAACAAATGAGAAGTATTACTCAAAAAATTAAAACTGCGTTTTAAAACTATTATTAGTTAAAAAAAAAAAAAAAAAAAAAAAAAAGCAATATTACTTACAAGGGTAATACTATTACTTATAGCAATACCAACTATTACTTAAACATATGAGAAATATTACTTTAAGGACAAAAACTATTACTTATATCAGCACTCAACTATTATTTAAACATATGTAAATAACATAACAAATATTACTCATTACTAACCTCTCGTATTTAATTTTCTTCAAATCACTTCCTTCCAAATAAACAACAAGCCCGGCTCTTTTTGAACCCTCTTTTCCAACTTCACTTCGGATGGTACAATTTGTTCCTTCATATCCTTCTCCTTCAAAAGCAAAGCAAATTTTTCTTCAACTCTTTATCCTTTTTACCATCAAGCATTCTTCATAATTTTTCCAACAACATCTTTTTGCTTTTGGAGAATATCTAGCAACAACAGCTTCTTCTGAATATCCTTTTCCTTTGTCTCCTTTTTCCAACCTCCACAATTTTTTCAATACAAACTTTTGATGAAGATCTCGGTTAAAACATTTCAGTGGTATTTTTCTCTTCATCCAACTTGTTTTTGTCACCTTTGTTCCCTAAATCCGACGTTCTTCGTCGCTTGTTTAATACGAACAACTCTACCATCTTCTTTTTCAACCTCGTTTCTCTTCAATAACAACGCCTTCATCAATACCTACTTCGTAAAACGGGTTGATAAACAACCAAAGATCTTTCCAATGAGGTATTTTTATCATCATCGGAAGAACCGTAATCAAACCAAGCCTTTATCAATCGGAGTAACTGCTTGATCTTGATGGATCGAGAATCCGAGCTAATAACAAGAAGAAACCGGACTCTGACTTGGATTGATCCGCTTTCTTCTCGAAAAAGATGAAATCCTTGATGCATCTCCTCCCGCTTACTTTCCTAAACTTTCTTTAATGTTACTCTTCATTCTATATCCAGAATTAAAAAACAACAAAATAAAATTTTTTAGTACTCAAAAACAATACATTAAAAAATATATAACTATTTATAATGATTGTCAACACTATTACATTATATTATTCTCGACTATTACACAATCATATGAACACCTATAAACCAACTATTACATATTACATGTATATTAAACAATGTAAAATATTACTCAAAATAAGCACTATTAACTTCCGAAAAGTATAAGATCTTACATTACTTATATCAAATACCAACTATTACTTTAAAGTTAAATGAGTAGCATTACTCAAAAGCTATCTTATTCCGATCATTACACAATCATATAAAACACCTATAAACAATCTATTACTTTATGCCAACAATATAACATTATCATATTCTAACTACACATAGACAAAACTCGACACCAAACACATATATATATATAAAAAAAAAAAAAAAAAACAAATGTAACAAAAACAAACAACATATAGTATAACCCTAGAAAATAACCAAAACGTAAAAACAAAAACAACAAAAAAATGAACCAAAACAAAGAACAACAATAGAAAAATACAAAATAAACAACATGCATTATAACAAATTTCATATAAAAACACAATAAAATATGAAAATCCACAAAAAGTACAACAAAACAACAACATCTCTAAACCCTAGAAATGAACAATGTTACCGTAATCGACTTGAAAATAATAGCAAAAAGACAAAATCAAAGCATAAAATGCAAGAGTTCTGACTTAAAATCAAACAAAAATGATGTACAAAACTATTACGAAATTCAAAAAAATTTTTAGGGAAAATGTTACATAAACTTCGAA
>JAFEMH010008386.1:0-35813 GCA_022495995.1 Adenophora triphylla var. japonica | reverse complement strand
TGCCTAGACCGCCTTTTTTGGGGTTTTTCACTTAGCCGGGTATTACTCTTTTTTAGCACTAAGATTTTTCTTCTTCTTTTTTTTTTATTAGACATAGTATCTTCGGAGTTTATCACCGCTCTGACTCGGGTGTGGACAGCGGATTGCCATCCAAGTCTCGTGAAGCTTCATTGCTCCTCCTAACGCATCTTCCGCACTACATAAGTGGCCGATTCAAACGGGTTCCCATTTTCCTGTGGTCAGTTGCCTCGGTAGGGGCTTTACTTTCAAAGCACTAAATCACCCTTTGATGTTTCAAGCCGACTTTCTATCGGGCAACGCCCCGCCATCTCGCTCCGGTAGGCTCGGTGTACCCATGGCTTTGAGCCTCTCTCTCTCATCGAAAGCAAGGCCAATCTCATCATGCCGGGCTTCGTAGCCCATTCTACTTCGTTGACACTCGCAAGCTTTTCCGGTGAGGACCCTTAATGACGGGATTTCCAACTCCACCGGTAACACCGCTTCCATCCCGTGAAGTTGTGGCAAAAGCGAGTTTCTCCCCGTGGCCAGTTTCCGAGCTGCACGTTCTGTGAGCCCCCAGCAGTGCTAGGGTGCAATTTTTCGGGCCAATCACGACCACGGTGGCCATCTTCCTGATGATCCGCTCGAGCTCAATCTTATTAGCAGCCTTCCACAGCTCCATTGGTCTCGAGGTCTCAGTATCAGGACGACTCTATGGCGAGTAACTCTGGACTCCCGATGCTAGCCTATCGCAGCCTCCTTCGAAGTGTGACCCATTATCGTAAATGATCTCACAGGGCACCCCATATCCGCACATTATGTTTTCTTTGATGAACCGGGCCACTTTTTCTCGAAGCGAGGACCTTGTAGGACTTGGCCTCTACCCACTCGGGTGAAGTAGTCGATGGCTACCAACACGAACTCGTGCCTATTGCTTCCTCGTCTGGGCTATTTTCCCTATCACGTCAATGCCCCAAGTTGCAAACGGCCAAGGAGTCGCTATGCAAGCATGTGTCACGAGGCGGGAGATGGCCGAGGTTGGCAAACCGCCGGCACTTGTCGCAGTTCCTGACGTGCCGGGACGCAGCCGTCTCTACGGAGATCCAAAAGAGTAACCCATTCTCGAGGATCACTGCATCGTGGCTCGGCATTCATGCGAGGACCGCAAGGACTATCATGGACTTTGGCCATCAACTCTCTCCGGCTCTTTCTTGAGTGACACATAAGAGGAGTGGTCCTCGATAGCGTTTCTTGTACAAAAGTTGCCTCCTAGAATGACATAACGGGAGGCCAACCTTTCGTGGCTCGCAAGCTTGGCTCGACACCTTCTTTGGTCTACCTTCTTCGTCTCCGAAAGCCGACTCTCCGTCTTCGAGGAATCGCAAACTGATTGTACCAAGGTTCCTTTATAGGCTCTGTCCTGTGTCCACTTCACAAATGTAAGGCCGGGGCTTCTCTTCTACCCACTCAAGGGCTTTATGGCTTTTCCTGGGATCTCTACCAATGAGGCTGTGAGTAGCTAGTGTGGCATCCGCGAACCGTTCTTTTCCCCTCGTGCAAAGGAAAGTCACTTCTCCGAACCGGCCAAATAACTCCTCCATACGGGCATGATACCGTTGCAGACAGGGTCCACAAGCCTTCCACTTGCTGGAGACTCGGTTGATGATCGTGGCCGAGTCTCCGTAAACTTCGAGCTCGACATTTCTTTCTAAGGCAGCCTCCAAACCAAAGAATGCAGTTTCATACTCTGCGACATTGTTCGTGGCAGAAAGTTCAACTTGAGGGCTACGGGGTATGCTCATCTTTCTGACGACCAATAGCATTCCTACACCATTTCTTTTGTTAGCGGCTCCGTCAAAGAACAATTGCCATCTATTCTCGTGCTCAACCGCAAAGATCCCTTCATCTCGGGAATTGGGGTTCAGCCCTCTCGTCTTCATTACCGGGAAGTTCGCCAGTGATCTCGACAATGCTTGACCCTACGGCCTTTCTCGGTCACATAGTTGATGTCGTATTCTCGCCAAGAAGAAGGACTACTTCGCTAAACGCACGAGAGGGAAGGCTTGCTCAAAGATGTACTTCACGGGGTCCATTTTCGAGACCAAATTCACAGGCGGGCTTCGCATATAATGCTTCAATTTGCCGACTACCTGCACTCCCCCGCACAGTCTTTTCACATGCCGAGTAATTGAGCTCACTCCCCGTAGCTTCCCGCCGACAAAGTAAATGGCGTTTTCTACCCGAGAGTCTTTCTTTTCCCGAGCAAGCATAGCCCCAACTCGCCGTGTTCGTGGATAAATAGATAGAGCGTAAGAGGCTTCGTCTATGTGGGGGCATAGTACCGGGGATGTACTAAGTATGCCTTGATCCGGTCAAAGGCATCTTGGCATTCTTCTGGGTCCATCTCGTGTCCACATTCTTCTTCATGAGCTTGAAGACGGGCTCGCACATAGTGGTCAACCGATTGACGAAACGGCCGACGTACCGCAATTTACCCATGAAGCTCTCGACTCGTCCTGGGTTTCGAGGTGGCCTCATATCCATGATGGCTTTGATCTTTCTGGGGTCAACTTCTATACCTCGCTCCGTGACCATATACCCAAGCACTTTTCCCCTTGTCACTCCGAAGGTGCATTTCGTGTGGTTTAGTCTCTACGGAATGCCGTCTCAACCTCTCAAAGAATTTTCGTAGGTCAACAAAGTGTCGCCCACCCTCTCCTTTGGAGCGGATTATCATATCATCTACGTAGACCTCAATCTCCTTGTGGATCATGTCATGAAAAGCGCGGTCGCCGCCTCTGTAAGTAGCCCCGCATTCTTGAGCCCGAATGGCATTACCGTATAACAAGAGGTTCCCCACGGTGTGGTGAAGGCCGTCTTTTCTTGGTCTTCCCTCGGCCATCTTGATCTCGGTCAGAGCCTCGCAAAACCATCAACGAAGGATTTGACTTCGTAGCTGCGTGGCAAAGGGAGTCCACCAGATGTCTATGTTTGGCAAAGGGTAGTCGTCTTTGGGGCCGTCCTTGTTCGCATCTCGGAAATCCACACAAAGAAATAAGACCTTCCCATCGCCTGTTACTTGGCCACGATGTTGGACAACCATGCCGGTATTCAATGACTCGATGAACCCTACCCGCAAGTAGCTTCTCAATTTCTTCTTCGACCCAAGTAGAGACCATTCCGGCTTGATCTTTCTCGCTCGCTTTACCGGCTTAGCATCCGGTGCTAGAGGGATTCTCGTGTTCTACTATCGAACTGCCTAGCCCCGCATATCCTCGTATGACTACGCAAACACGTCGACGTATTCTCTGAGCAGCTCGATCAACTGTCCCTTTCAACCCCCCGGAAGAAGCTTCCAATCTGTGTCTCTTTAGGTTCCTCAATAGTACCCAAGTTCACACTTATCAAAACCTCCTCAGCTTGGGCCCTGCTTTCCTCTTTTTCGAAACCCGCTTAAAGATTTCTTTAATGTATTGTTCGTTTAGCGTGTTTGCATCTTGTTCAAATGATTCATTATTAACTGTTGTTAAGTTTTCGAGTTAATTTATCATTTGTTAAGTTGGCAATAAGAGGATAATCGTAAAGATTTGTCATTTCATTCAAAATAAGGGGAAAGATGACATCGATTACATTTTCATAATCCTCAGCGTGAGGCCTTCTGGATGACTCGAGGACCTGAATTCAAAGATTCCCGACTCGACCGAACAGACGCTACCGACTCGACCCTTACTTATTGACTCGAGGGGACCTGACAAGGGTTGGACCGGGATCTCACTCCTTCTTGCCGCCGCCCTAGGGAGTAGCAGCCTTGCTGCTCTTCGTAAAGTCGGGAGACTTCGAACCGATCAAAAGCTTGCCGGAAATCATTGATGTGCCTCTGCACAAGTGGAAAGATGGTGAGGGAACTAAAGTAACTTGTTGCAATCTTTCGCCTAGCTCTTCCGTAGCGATCGGACTCACTGATCGTTGTCCGGCTCATTTTGTCGACGCACCGCCGATAGGTCATCTTTCCTTGCCAATCTTTGATACCACCACCACAAGATAGCCAATAGGAGGGCTGGCTTGAATGATGCCGATAAAGTCTTCTTCGGGAGAGACTTCGATCCTTCCCCGACGGCCAAATACTCTATAGGCTTTCTCAGATTCGTCTTCTAGATCTCGCTAGCTTTTTGTTGAATCTTACAATGGCAACAAACTTAATTTTCTACTAAGAGGGTCACCGATCATAGGGATATCAGCCGGACCGTGCTTGGGGTGACGGGTTCCTTTGGACAGTTCCTTGGCATAACCGACATAGTAGTCGAACTTGCCCGAAGGCTCTCCCAAAGTTCCTACGCTCTTGTCCCCGCCTTTCGTATCTTTCCTTAAGCTTCGCCGTGTGGACTTTCTCTTCTTCTTCTTCCTTGAAGGAGCGTCCTCATTGATCCATTCTTGATACTCATACTCTAAGCAAGGTCTTAATCACATACATCATACCGGATGTGAGGCTTGGGTTGAACCGGGATAGCCCTCCAACCGCTTGATCATTACCGTTGTGGATTACCATGTTGGCCATTTGACACGAAAAGGCGACAAAACTAAGGATTACGGCGAACTGCGAGGATTACTGCGCTAACAAGTCGGCCCGGCCGGTGTTCTCACCCACTTCTTTCTCGCGGGAAAGGGATAGGAAAGGTTTAGACTCGGGGTAGGTGTTTAGGTCAAGGCTCGTGCAATATGCAAATTAGAATCTTCAAGTTTACTTAAAATAGTGTCTTTTATTAATATCTATTTGGTTGGAAAAGGATTACGCCCTTCTTTTTCACAACTACTCTAGATCTGGATCGGTGGGATTCCGTCACTACGTCTATAAGCCCCTCGTATTCCACCAGTATTTCGACCTCCCGGGGTGGGCTCTGCCGGCCGAGGTCACATAGAGCACGCGGATCCCCCATCAAGCCAGAGTAAAGAACGCTCCCTATCGGGTCCTAGCGGGTCGCAGGACCTTTCAACGCACGAGCTTTTGATGCGGATTATAGTCAAGGCGCACACGGGAAAGTCTCGTCTCTGCCTTGGCGGATCTTTGGCGAGAGTTTCGCTTGAGCGAATGACGGTTTCGACTTTCGGTAATGTCAGAGAATAATAGGCATGGGTCGGGCGGTAAAAAGCCGGATGACACGGTGTCACATTGAACTTTGTTGCATACACGGTGCGTGGAGTCGGAATCGAAGTCAATGCCGGTCAAGATCTTGCCAATTTTTCCTTGTCGAAATTTTGGCAGAGCTTCGCTTGAGCGAAAGATCTTTTGATTTTTGGCAAAGACTCGATCTTGACTCTTACGCATTCCGTGCGGGTCAAGGTCAATAGTCAATGTCGGAGTCAAGATCCCACCGATTTTTCCTTGTCGGAATTCTCGCGGGAATTTCGCTTGGCGAAAATCTTGGCTTCCATTATGAGCTAAGGCTTGACGCTTTACGTGGGTATGCAAGCTGGGCTATATGACACTGGACTAGACCAAAAACCAACCAAAGTCACGGTTTTGAAACGTGTGACACCTGTGTGCATTGGTCGACCTTTGGTACCACATTAGGGAGGTTAGGATGATTCCGTGCCCGCCGGAAGCATCGTAAAGCTGTCCGTGGCTGCATTGGAACCACCCTCGGGTTTTGAAGGACGTGCGTGCAAAGTGTACAGGATATATCAGGTGCGCGTAGTGTGCGGTCTCCTAAAAATGTTCCTTTTTTAGTTAAAACAGAGATTTTCATAAATGTGTTTTAAAGGAATGATTTTCGGGACGGGGAGAAAATGCAACACGTAAGCACGTAAATTTTCTGGGAGCCCCAGTTAGTCATGAAGCTGAGTAGCCCCAAGCTGCTAGGACTGCCAGATTAACCATGATTTTTCCTGGTGGAATTGCCACGAGGTCGCCTGGTCGAATCCAAGGAGGATTGAGCCGTACCCTGCATGGATCAATTTTCCGGGTTCCACTCCTTTTGCTATTTTTCGGGTTGTTTCCCGTTTCAAAGTATGCACAGATTCCAAGATGCAAATGATGCAATGCATGGTAAAAGAAAGCAAGCACGATTAATGAAATCGGCGATGGGAGTCTAACCCGCTCAAAGGGAAAAGCTTTCTTTTATTTTTATTTTCAAAATTGTTTTTTGAAAAGGGATACTGGTACGTGGATTGTTAAACCACCGGTTATCCCAACTCCCACGTCAGGGAGTGTACGAAGGGTAAGTGATTTCCACTCTATATCACAGAGTATCAATTTTTTTGTTTTGAAAATAAAAGCTTTTTCTCCTTTGGGTGATTCCCAGCGGAGTCGCCAAGCGTGAATGTGGCGCCCAAATTTTTGTTGGATTCACGCGAGTTTGAAGACATCCGGTTTAATTTGAAAAACGGAGTCGCCACGCCATTTGATTACCTCAAAACTTTGAAAAAGGTTTTTACTTGGGTTCGGAGGTAAAGTTACCCCTTGGGAAGAACGTTTGGCGTTCACCCAAAGTGCCTTGCGGGAGCAAGTCTCCCAAGATTTCGTGTCGTGCTTGCTTGCGTGCTTTCTTGTGTGCATGTGTTTGAGAAAAAGGGGGGAATGTCCCAAGTTGTCTTCCGAACGTACAAACCATTTGTTGGTTGTCGCTCGGGACTCCTTGGAATTTTATGTATTTGGGATTATGATCCCGTCCTCATCTTATGACTTGTGATCATCGCATTTTAACCTCGGGACCCTCGGGACTTGCGTGATCGAGAGAATGACTCTCTTTTGGTCAAAGATGAGGTTCTTTAGAAAAGGAGGGTCCTTAGCCCATCAATCCTACGCTTTAAGACGGTCGAGCTCGTATAGATGCTTCATACTCTTTCTTAAGCGATAATCGGAGATATAGGGTTCAAGGTGTCCCTTTCTAAAGAGATATTGAACCTTTAATGGAAAGAACGATGTAAAGATAGGATCTTTTACACCGGTCCATTCCTAGGTTGTTAATGGGGGAATGGGGGAAATGTATGTAAAAATGACACTTTAATGAAAAGATGACATTTTTGGGTTGCAAATGATGCACTTAGTTTAAAGAAATAATCTTTATTGCAAATGATGCAAAAAGATTTGATTTTTATGCAAATGATGCATTTTTGTTGAAGAAATTGGCATTCATTATGCAAATGATGCATAAAGATTGCATTTTGAAAAGCATATGATGCTAGTTTATGGTAAAGACATGGTCTTTAAAGCAAATGATGCTTGAACAAGGGATTTTGGATGCAAATGATGCATTTTGATTGAAAAAAAAGATTTGATTTTTATATACAAAGGATGCATGAAGATGACATTTTTATTTGAAAATGGGGTTTTAGGTGCAAAGGATGCACCTTTATGGGAAAAGACTACATTTTTATGACAAATGATGTCTAATGCATGCCAAAGGGAAGGGGAATATAAAGATAGGATCTTTAATCTACCAAGTCCCAAGCAATATAAAGACAATGCAATGAGCAAATTAGAATCACATAGAGCGATTAGGATGCAAAGGTAGGGCGTGCGAGGTTACCAATAGCTTCCTTTTTCTTTGGTCGGAGCTAGGAGGAGAGGTTGGTCTTGGATCTTGAGGAGGAGGGAGGGAGCTTCTTGGCCTTCTTCTTCGCCTTCTTGAGCTTCCGGCGGTATTCTTCACGTATTTGGAGTGTTTGTAGGTGACTTGCTATGGATTGTGTGTGTTGAAATGGGTAGAGGAGGGCTCTATTTATAGGCGATCTGGATAAGGCTAATGAAGTCGTGCGGCTAGGGACAGCGAGCTAATGCAGCCGTGCGGCATTATCCATTGTGACTCAGCATTTCTAGAACCATGCAAGGTGGCAAATTCTAGAACCCTCTTCCTAATTAAGAAAAACGTGTTTCTTAATTAGGAAGGCTCCTTTCAGCCCTTAATTTAATTTGGGACTGTTCCAGAATATTTCCGGAACACTAGGAAGGTCCGGGGAATTACCGGGAAGCTTACCGAAATTGCCGGGAAATTTAACCGGAAGGCATGAGCCAGATTTGGGTACTTACAGTATCCCGAGTGTGAATCAAGCCTGGACGTAGTTCGAAAACTGCTGGGGATGGTTTGACGGTATTTGGGAGTCACCCGAGGTTTGACTGTTTTTTGGGAAGTCGCCCTAAGATTTGACTGTTTTTGGGAAGTTGCCCTAAGACTTGACTATTTTTGGGAAGTCGCCTTAAGACTTGACTATTTTTTGGAAGTCACCCTAAGATTTGATGATAATGTTCTTTTAGAAAAGTAGTTGACTAAGATATGCTTTCATACTGTCTTTGTGCTTTGTAGCCGCCGAAAGGGTGAGGCTTCGGGCGATGTTGATGAAGAGTTGTTGGGTTGCGGTTTTTACGGCGACGATTTCTTGTCTTTGGAGGCATTTTGACCTGAAGGGGGGAGTTTGGTTGAGTTTGCATCTTGCTGGTGATCGTCAACCTTGTAGAAGTTGTTGAGCTTGTCTTCACATTGGGACTTCTTGCTTTTGAGAACTTGGTGTCTCTGACCGATTTTCATTTGAGAACTTGGCGTCCCTGACCGATTTGTATTTGAGAAATTGGCGTCTCTGACCGAATTGTATTTGAGAACTTGGCATCTCTGACCGTATTATATTTGGGAACTTGACGTCCCTAACCGATTTGCATTTTGAGAACTTGGCATCTCTGACTGATTTTCATTTGAGAACTTGGCGTCTCTGTCCGTACTGTATTTGAGAACTTGGCGTCTCTGACCGAACTGTATTTGAGAACTTAGCGTCTCTGACCGATTTGTATTTGAGAACTTGGCGTCTCTGTCCGTACTGTATTTGAGAACTTGGCGTCTCTGACCGAACTGTATTTGAGAACTTGGCGTCTCTGACCGAACTGTATTTGAGAACTCGGCGTCTCTGACCGTACTGTATTTGAGAACTTGGCGTCTCTGTCCGTCCTGTATTTGAGAACTTGGCGTCTCTGACCGAACTGTAGACACTGGAGGTGATCTGCACATGTTTTGTCCGGAATCATCTCTTGCCGAAAAGAGGCATTTGATTTCTTGCGATTTTGTTGAAACCATTGATTTTGGACTTTGGTAAATATCTTCTTTGTTGAGGGTAAGTCTCAATAGCGAAGGAAAATGGTCTTTCACGTTCGAATCCCTGCATTGGTTAGTAGAGAGGAAGATGTATATATGACATTCATGATGACAGATGCATGCATAGAATCAGAATGATTATGACAGTATCACTGCATATATTCGCGAGATGATGCATTTACTTGCTTTCGAAGATGCACTTAGCCTAAGCTTTTGGCAGGGAAATTATGATTTATGATCTTCAATCACTTAGGATTTTCCTATTGATTCAAGTTTTGTGCATGCTACATGAGCCCTTGGGATATTTTTGTGGGGATGCATTGGGATAGGGATGCGTTGGGATGTATGTGTGTTTGGAGCAGTTTTGAGCAAGTGGTGAGAGCCCTCGATCGCGATTTAAACAGTGTTTGTTGATGAGGTTTTGTTAACCGTATCACATGGACCTCAAATTTGATGAGATTAGATTCGGATCCGGGTCTTGATTGGAATTTTCTCTCTCAATCTTGGTCATTTGAAGGCGTCTTTGACGAGGCTCTAGGGCACGTTGATATGAGTGAAGCTTCTTTCATTTGGGTGGCTGTGACCTCAGCCGAAACCTTGTTCGGAGAATGATTTGATGAAATTTCTAATGCGGGAGAAACCCGGATCTTAAATTCCGACGCTACGGGAAGGCTGCTATGTACCAAGTTACGAAGTGAAAATCTAGTTGTTGATGTGACTAGACCTTTCTTGTGACTTGATAAAATTCGAGTCCGAGGACCGGCTTAGCAAAGTCCGGTTTGAAGCAGTGACTTGGCGAGGCCCTAATCTTATAACCTCGTTGTGATTCTGACATAATTAGCTGAGTCCCAATCTGATTGGTAATGCAAAGCGATCCTGAGAATAATCTGATGAAGATCGAATCTATCTTGTAGTGAAAAACCCAATATGGACCCAAAGATGACTATAGAAGCCCCATCTTGAAGAGCTGATACAGGAGAACCTGGGAGAACCGCTTAGCAAGCCCCAGCGTGAAGAAATTCAGAGTAGTCTTACAGAGGAGGCACCCATCTTTTCAGACCTTAGTCAACCAGTCACTTGGACAAGACTCAGAAATGTTTACGTGCAGGGGCACATCTTTTGAAAGGTGGGAATGTCTCCCGAATTTGTGTATGACACTCTCGCTTTAGGTTTGACTCTTTTGAGAGAGTATAAGCATCACAAGGTGTGGAAAAGTGTATGGAAGCCCCTGCTGACAGAAAGACAGTGTTTGGCTCTATTTCCCTATGATGGAGAGAGAGAAGACTTGTCGAGACACCTGAAAACTTGTCTTATTCATGATGATCACAAGGCGCACTTAAAACCCTTTGTTAATGTTCGGGTTATTCAACTCCTAAATACGATATGAACAAATATTTTGATTAATCACGAGGAGAAAATCGGTGATATCGAGAATCAAGTTCGGAAGAACGGAAAGTGTATAGGGACGATCCTTGATGAGACCAGGATTTTTTTTTTTTTTTGAGATTTGTTTGTGATTTCGACCGGACCATTTCTGGTTGCCTACATTCCCTCCATTATGAAGAGCTCAGGTCGCCGTAGTTCGGGTTTATCCCGAATGAAGAGAGAATGAGTGTGAAAATTCAAGACTTTGAGGTTCTTTTGGGAATTTGAGGATTGGAGATTCGAATAACATATCCCCTTAGAGTGTCCATGAAAGACACGGATGCGAAGCTTGATGGGACATCCACGACAAGTGTTTGTGGAGTAGAAATGAATTATGCTCACATGAATCAAATTCGAATTTGCACAATCTTTGATTGGTAATTTTGAGCCAAAATTGATTAGATTCCAATTTAAGCAAGCAATGAACCATTAATTTGATTTAGATTTTACGATGAAATTGCTATCCGATAGGAATTGCAGCTGGGTTTTCGGGCTTCGATCGGCCATCGGGTGATTTGGAAAATCATGACCTCTTAAGATGAGAGGTCGGCTGGGCCTTTTGCTGAATGAACCTCTAATGATGAGAGGTTGGCTCGGAGGGATGTATTTGGGAAATCTATGGCGGGAAAGATTGATTACCTCTAAGAATGAGAGGTCAAATTTTGACTTTGACCAAAGGCGAGGGTAATGGGAGTATCCTCTAAAATCGAGAGGATGGCTTGGGATTGATTTAAGGTAATGGTGAGAGGAAGTCCAAGCTATCGACAATTTTTCCAAACTTGCGAGGATTCGGGCTTTTTTTTTGATCATTGGAGAGCTTCTTGAGAAGTCGGGGACTTTTGCTGAATTGTGAGGATCGACGGTCCTCTCTTTTTTTTTTGAAGCTTTTGCTTGAATTTTTCTATTTTTTTTAAGAGCCTCCTGATGAGCTTGGAATTATATCCGAGATTGTGAGGATTTTAAAATCATTCTTTTGAGAATTCGGAAGGCCTCTTTGAGGAGTTGAGAATTATCTTTCCTTCCTTCACAACTTGAACATTTTATGCATCGCCGACTCTCGACGCTAACTTCTTTGGCGTTGCTTGGACTTCTCTCAATAAGGAGCAAAGGTGATGGCTAAACAGGGTTTCAAAACATGCCGATCTTGAAATGAAAGGGTAGTGTTTAGTGAGGGTGAGGTAATGGCTTTCCTATGGGTGAAAGGCTTCGACCGCAATCCTTACCGGATGACCTAAACGAAATTAAGTCTTCATTGCTTGCTTAAGCTTTAAATGAGAAAAGATCCATGCAAATTCATCGAGCAACGAGAGGATGATGATGAAAGGGATGTGAGCATATGAGATGCAAGATGGGGAGTTGGTAAGCCCCAATTTGGGGAGGATATCAATTGATTTTCTCACTCCAATTAATTTAAATATTAATTATTTCGAAGAATTAGTGGTTGAGCAGCACAAGTGATCATCTAGGATAAAACCATTTCAACTAAGTGTAACGTGAGTGTGCAAGTGATGTCTCGAGTCTAGCAAGAAAAGAAGAAAGACTTATATTAAAAAGTTAGACATTTAACTACTATGTCCAAAATGGACTACAACGACAAATGTCCAGGGAAGGACTTAGGTGAAAGAAAAGTACTAGAACCTACGAAGGTTGACTTAAAAGACTATTTTAAAGATAGGTAGCCCCTAGTCTAGCGCTCTTTGTTGTTGGACCATGCATCTACTCTTCGACGCTTTGGAGATGGGGGCTATTGCGAGATCTTTCCATCGGGATTTATTTGGCAATCTCTTGCTTAATCCAACCATTTTCATCATCTGCGATGGTCGGTCCACCGAGCCTTACAAAGGGTGAGTCAAATTCCATTATGCCCACAAGTCTTGAATCACCAAACTCGACCATGTTGACATTCGGGTTGTTGTTTCTAGGGAATGGAGTTCTTGATAGTATTGGGCCCTTCAGGCACCTCTAACCTCCACTTGTTCAATCAAACTTTGGATTGCCTTTTTCGGGGACGCAATCATCCGTCGGGTGCCCGTAGTGTGCGATGAAAGGCACAATGCTTGGAAGTATCCATAGGAGCATTGGGGTTTCTAGGGCGATAACTTTCCAAAGGCCGGAGCAAACCTTCTCTCACCAAACCTCTGAAGATATCACTCAAAGGCATCCCAAAGTTTCTCAAGTCTTGGGTAGGGATGCGGATGCATCGGGTTTCTTGGGAACAAAGGAAGTGGCATTATTACGATCTGTCCCGCATAGCTAATCACTTCTTTACCTTTTGGTTGGGCAAGAGGCTGTGTTGGAGGTGGAAGAAACCCGGTATGCGTAGCGAGGTGCGGCGGTCGGCTGGCGATTGTAAGCCTTTTCGAACTTAGCCCCGAAATTAACCATTGCACGCAAGTCAGCGTAGGGAAAGTGGCTGAGGAAGTTCTCAAATGCGGCTTCAAGCATGACCGAAAGATGTCTAAGCGCTCCTCGTCGAGAGGAGGAATGACCATTTCACTAAGCTTCGTGTTCTACCTTTTATAGAAATCCCCAATATTCTCATCGGGCGCCGCACTGTTGTCTGCAGTCAACTCGTTTGTTTCCCATTCCAAGTTGGCTTTATACTTATCTGTGAAAGTACTGGTAATCTGTTCCCAAGTAGCCCTAGCTTCAGGCTGCAATCGGAAAAACCATTTCAAAGCCCCTGACTTCAAAGAGAGACTGAAGTACACTACAAAAAACAGTACTATTAGGGTCGGACGTTTGCCGTCCTAAAAAATCATTTTCCCGTCCCTAATAGTATTTAGGTCGGCCTTTAGGTCGGGAAACAAGGGTCCTAAATAACATGCGACTCTAAAAGTTTTAGGACCCCCGTCACCGTCTCAAATACCTTATTTAGGTCGGGAATTTGTCGAACCTAATAAAAATTAATTTTTAAAATTTTTTTTTTTTGCGGGAATTTTTTGGAGCCAAATAGTTTTTGGTACCGGTCGTTAGGGACGAGATTGCCGACCCAAATAATATTTGGCGCCAAACATTTTTTTGGAGGGAAATTATTAGGGACCATGTCGCCCGACCCAAATATATTTTTGCGCCAAAATCACATTTTTTTGTGGGAAAGTAATAAGGTCGGATATAGACAATCCAAATAAAATTTGGTGTCAAAATGTGAATATTTACAATTAATTATCAAACACTACTAATCTTCTACTAATTATATATATACACAACCACACATGCTTACATTATACTTGTAAATATATCAAATTATAATTGTAAATATATCAAATGGACCTGACAATAAGAAAGTAATGCATTAACTAAATTTAATCAGCCACATCATCTAAATAAAAAGATAAGTGTTACCTAATAATTAAGGTAGATGAAATAAAAGGGTTCAATACTCCTTTTAAAATAATTTGATCTAAAACTATTCTCTAAGTAAGTCATATCATCCATATTGCATACTACATACGTGGAACGTGCTCCCCCAAAACATTTTTGGTAATATCATTCCTCCATCACTCTCCCTTGATCTTCACAAAATCGTAATAGTGTGTCATAGTTAATCATTGAAACCTGCGAAAAAAAAAGATATAAGACACTAAAGTTCACTTTCTAAACATTATTTCCACTCCACCATGATTAGATATAGCATGTTAGACAAGGAATGATGATGGTAAACAAAACAATTTTATCATTGGAGTGAACAAGTTGGTGTAGCAATTGTGTATGAACAAGAGCAGAGTCAATTATTGATTGAAATGTAAACGAAGAAATTATATGGTTTCTACTGTAAAAATGCTCAAAACTCATTTTCTTGTACAGTGGTTAAAAGTGCTTCTGAAAATCATGTATTATGACCTCTGCCCTACTTGATCTCAGTTCACTGCATGAACATTGTATGATACCAATAATCCATCAATCTTGACATAAAGAATTTGCGTGATAGCGAGGGTAAGGGGTTCTATCATGAACGAACGCCATAGGCAACATAGAGTAGTAAGAAGATATTGCGGAACAGGAGAAATCTAACATAAACAAGCAGTCATCAAGAACTTCTGAAATCGTCTCAGGATTCAGCATGAAGAGTCATTCAAATGCTTCCAGGCCATGTATATTCACACAAACCATTGTCTAATATATCTCTGGACCACAGCTCAAATAGAGAACTTACGTACCATTCTTGTACTCTCTACAGTTAAAAGAGTTGATTATTGCCGAGAGAATCTCTCCGTGTCATTTTTCATTTCCCAATAGAATTTTTATCAGGTTTTCTAAACAAGTGCCTGATAATCATTTTTCTCCAGTGCCTATCCAGTAAATCAATCCCCCTAAAGAATATCTCATCCATAGTCTACAATCCAAACAATTCTTCCGATTTACCAACTTTACAAACATATATCAGAAACCGCAGATTCAACAAATCAACAACTCCTAAACCAATACTAATTGTCACCCCCTTCCAAGAATCCCACGTACAGGCAACCATTATTTGCTCCAAAAACATGGAAATACATCTCAGAACACGAAACGGGGGCCACGATTTCGAAGGACTCTCCTACGTCTCCAATACAACCTTTATTTTACTTGACATGTCTAATCTTCGATCAATAAATATTGATATACCTTGATCTAAATTAATCATTTTCTCAGTTGGCATATACGAAGGATGAAAAACACAGCATACTACAGAGTGAGAGAATGTATGAATCTATTAAACTAATTCCAATACTATTAAGCCTCCAAGTATAACGAAAGAGGTAATATATTAACGGTAACAATGTTAATGGCTTTAAGCAAAGGGTTAATCCAACTTTACTACCCCAAGGTTTACATGGTGTATCCACCTTAATTATTTACCAATATCCCATTCAATTCTGTATGACCTCAAATTTAAGAAGTAAAAAGGATATCTACCTTCAATCATTGCACATGTAGTTGATTAATTAGATTATCAAGTTCTGAAGACAAGTATAATTCAACCTCATGCCACTAAAGTCATATTATGATAAAAAATAACAATTAAGCTAAATAAAATAAGATTGTAGCATTGTGAAGTCTTATTACCAGTTTCACAGTAACACCCCCTCGCTTTTTCTCTGAATTGAAAGGGAAAGCATGAATGATTGAAGACTCCAACCTAAGATCATCAAAATTCATTCCAATCTGCAACATGAAACAAGAAGTTAACATCAATACATGTGAAATACAAAAGAGGGTAAAAGTTAAAACCAAATAGTAAAGAGGATAGTAAAAATTACTTTAACCTCCCACTGAAGAATTTCCTTCTCAGTAGGCGATCCAAAAACCTCTACATCTCCACCACCCTGTTAACATCAGCCACATCAAATAATATACAAGCTTCAGTACCTACCAACTGCTTTGTATAAAAGAAAAAACTAGTCATCGACCCAATAAAAAACTACAGAATAACACAAGTTATAAAGCCAAAACAAAAAATGAGCTTGATGGTTTGACTTCCAAACAAACACCAAGTAGAAGATAGCTGACATAAACGGGCACCTAATCATGATTCCATATGATACACTCCGTCAATCCCAGAATAGGCATCCCTTTTATTTTCAGACAAACTTAACAAAATCGACTTTTAGGCCATTTAAGTAGTTTATTTTACTATGATCCTTCATTTTTACCAAAGTACCCAGGTTGAAGCTAGACATGGGTGTGGCATGTTGCGCGTGTGGGTGTGGATGTACCAGTTCTACACATTAACCAGAATCAAGGATCTAACAAGGTACCAGTTTTATCACTGCATATAGTAGTGGCAGAGCCCATAGTTTCACAAGCAGAAAGCCTTCTTTCCTGCACATAAACAATTGGATGTAAATCAAGCTCATAAGTTCGCACCAATAAGCGTATTCGTCTCTACAATACATTGAATAAATGAATCATACCAATGCCTTGTCTGCCATCATTTTCCTGATTGAGTAGGCGAGCCTGCAATATGAATATGCATGCAAAAGCAATAAGTAAAAAGAAATTTACCAGAAAAACATACGTACCGCAATAGTGAAAATCTTTATCGCGCCGCCAAATGCACGGTTAGCACTAGTCTTGCCGGCAGTAAACTGTACAGTTCCATTTGGATCCTTTGTATGCCTCATAAAAAATCTGTGAAAAGCAATAAGAAGTCGCTTAAGAAAAAAATTTAATTAAAAAAAAGGAGGGAAATAAAGAGGTAGTCATCCACAATCCATAATCACCTGATTAATAGAACAACAAGTACAAGTGTAGCAACCGAAAGCCCAACCCATCCAACTAAAGTTGCAACTCCATTCAAGCGTACCTAATATCAGCCAATAGCCATCACACACATGCATTTTAAACATGTAACATGATTCGTACATAAAAGGCATTAATATCCAACAACTAACCTGCAATGGTGTTTCTTCACCATTATCTTCAGAAATACTGGCCATAAGCGATCCCCATTCTGTATTCAACCCAACACTTGTGACCTGCACAAAATAGGAGCAAGAGAATCAGATAACAAGCTTGAAACTAATACAGTGACAGTAGCAACAATAACCATCAACCAACATCACTATGCCCTCTATACGAAAATGAAACACTCTGGAAGTCAAAATAAGAAACTTACAAGAACACGCATTTTCTCAACAAGTTTAAACGGGATGGTAAAGTGATCTCACAAATATAATGTGAAAAACATTTTAACAAATAACTGACTAACAATTTCATTTGGTCATAATGGAAGCATTAGACAGAATCATGTGAGCAATATAGACGATCAAATCTCTGTTATATACACGTAATGACCTAATCCACTTTGAGACACTTTTGTTCTACTTAATTTTGTGACCATTTGTTGATAATATATCATACAGCTTATGCAAGGTGTTGCTCCAAAATTTGAGTCACATGGTAATCATAGTCACATCTACAATCAACTTCCCCCTTAAAAGTTATTCATCATACTTGAACGTGATAGATTTAGAGTTTGTCTTCAAATAAATTCATGAGCAAGGAGTTAAACAATTAATAGAGATAACTAACTTACCAGGATAGTGCCATAGTCATCAGCTACCTTGCACCCATACATCAAAAAGGTGATTTCATATCATTATGAACCTGCAAGGAAATAAAGAATATTTTTCTCATAAGGTTCCGATTGAATCAGAAATCACAATTACCATAAAACAATCTACTTTAAAAACAAAGAAACTTACGATCTTGCTCTCTCCGGTCTTACTTGATTCATCAATTGCAAGAGATTGACCAGAAATTCAGACCCCATCAGCAGGAACCTGACCAAAAAAAAAAAAAGATTAGATATTTATACAAGGTATGAAAGCAGTAAACATGACCACTAGGTAGATGAGAAAAAGTGATGAAAAATGTAACCTGGTCACCAATTTTAAGAGTCTAACACATCACCGACAACGATATCAAATATTGATATCTCAACTCTTCTGCCACCTCTCACGATAATCAAGCCTTCAAAAATCAAGCAACACAAACACAGGGCTATGTAGAATAGGAAAAAACATGAACCCTAATTAAAACCCAACTTACATTGAATATATGGTTGTACCGATGAAGAAATCGAACGGCTGAAGAAATCGAACGGCGGATGAAGAAATCGAACGATGAATTGATAAGGTTTGCAGCCGTCGAACGATGATGAATTTAGGGATTGAGAGAGGGAGTAAAGGGGAAGTTAGCGCAGGAGTAGAGGTGGGAGTGGGCGTCAAATTAGGTAGGTTTTTTTTTTGTTTTGTTTTTTTAATTATTATTTTCCTTTTAGCTGATTATATTTTGGATTTAAAAAAAAAAACAACGGTCCCAACAATTAAATTGGCCGACTCAAATAAAATAACTAATTAACCGTCTTATTAAGAGAGTATTAGGGTCGATCCCAGTCGGGCGACCCAAATAAGGTAGTCCCTAATAATCACTTTTTTTGTAGTGAGTAGTCAGCCAACTGCTGGTTTGTGCATTCCTTAGCTTTCATTGCCAAAGTGTAGGTGTTCAAGTGAGTTTTAGGGCACGCACTTCCATCAAACAGTTCGAGATTGGGCATCACGAACTTGTGAGGCAGGGGTACAATTGAGTCGGGATCTGTAGGCCGAAGAGCAGTGTTCCTTTTGACGGTCAATTCGGCGATCTGCGCTTTCATTTCCTTGTGTTGCTCCATAAACCAAGCCAATTGGGGATCCAAAGGTGGAAGCGGGAATGCTGAGCCGATATTTGAGCCGGGGAAGAGGACTAGGCTGTTGGTGGTGCATTGGTGGAAGGAATACCGTATCCGGAGCATAGGTGAAAACCTTGTCCTTAGCCCAAATTACCCACAGGGGAGTATAGGTAGGAGCTTGGGCAAGGGATAGAACCCGGCGACTTCTTTGTTGGCTTCCAATCGGCAGAGAAGATGGAGGCAGATCTGAGGTAGCCGGATGGCTTGGATTTCGGAGTGAGGCCCGTAAGTAGGCTTAAGTGCGAGCTGCTTTGTCCACCCTGGTTGTTGCATGGCTGGCCGAGGCGATGGTGTATAGCAGAGAGGATCTTGTGGTCTGGTGATTACGATGAAGCTGGGATGGGGGCTTGGTAACCCATTTGAACTCCTGAGTGAGAAATGGGTTTGCGGAAGTCTGTGTGAGGCTTGGTGAGCTAGCATCATTACGAGGAGGGGCTCATTGTTGCCCGAACCAAGCGTGGTGGCATTCCAAATTCTTTGCGAAAGTCCGGATTGATTGGTCCCAGGCGAGGCGGGATCCCAATTTCTTTGTGGCATTAGGTATCCCCAACCACGTGGGAAGGCATTTCGTGCGACTTTGTCCCAGCTGAGGCATTGCGGCTGGCTCGTCCGTCAGGCTGCGTGGATCCGGTGGTCTGCGAGTTGGGGGAGCCGGCTGACCCGAGAGATCGAGGAGCATGGGCTGCGGTGGTAGTACCGTGGGAGGCCGGTGGTGGCATCCTGGAGTAGTCGGGTTGACCAAGAGCGGGATTGAGGTCTTCCTCTTCTTCCACAGTGAAGGTGCCATCTAGGTTGAGACTGGCGGCCAATCCATGTCTTTTGATCGCCTCCATAAGTGTTTCATGTGCTTCTGTCGCACTCTTAT
The DNA here is from genome assembly GCA_022495995.1 of Adenophora triphylla var. japonica. Classification (NCBI taxonomy): domain Eukaryota; kingdom Viridiplantae; phylum Streptophyta; class Magnoliopsida; order Asterales; family Campanulaceae; genus Adenophora; species Adenophora triphylla. The sequence goes on along the minus strand of JAFEMH010008386.1, from coordinate 16,231 downwards.
CTGTTCGCCTAACTGATTCCATTGTTGTTACGTTTGAGGGTCCCGGGAGGCGGAGTGACGTTATCCCATCATTACCGGGCGATGCAGACATTACGAAACACGGAGTCGGAACAAACGGCGAAGGCGATGATGCGCTTGACTCTTCCCAACTAATCAAAGCGGTGACCGGTGTCCGGCACCAACCTTTGTGAGGAGCTGCGGGGAAAAAGGCACGAAGGTTCAGAGATTTAGGGATTGAAGGAGGGTAGGTGTTTGGGCTTTGGGCTCATGCAACATGCAGTTATTTGTTCTTGTTTACTTAAAACATGTTTTATTAACCTAATCGGTTGGAAAAGATTGCTCTTCTTTTTCGCAAACTACTCTGGATCCTGGATCAGTGGGCCCCGTCACTACGTCTATAAGCCCCTCGTATTCCACCTGTATTTCGACCTCCCAGGGTGGACAGCCCCGGGCGAGGGTCCTATAGGGCAAGCGGGTCCCACCGACCGAAAAAAAAACGATCCTAAAAGTCTGGCGGGTAATCGAGTCTTAACGAGCATTCGATGTAAATTACAGGCAAGGCTGACGTCAAAAGTCGAGATCATGTCCGAGGGCTCGACAAAAAGCCGGCATGGTTCAGACTGATAAATGCCCACAATTGATCTTGACTTGTCATCAGTTAGGCCGTAATTAGGCATGGAATGATCGTTAATCCTTGATGACTCAGTGTCATGCTGGGAGTCAGTGTATAACTTGTGCTAGTCAGAGTCAAAGTCAAGGCACCGGTCAATATCTTGGTCAAAGTCCGCGGCGGAAAACCGGCATGACTTCGACTGATTAGGGTCCCCGAAAGATATTGAGTCGGTATGTCGACAAAGGCTTGAAAGGAAAGGTCTATACACAGACAGGGCATGACACAGACCAAACTAAAAACCAACCGGGTCTCGGACAAAGTGTGTCACGGACAAGTGCATGGTCGACACGAGGCTCCATGGGATGTTTGGATAGTCCTGTGCTTGCACCGAGAGGCGTAATAAGACCAAACGGACCGCGACAAGGATTTCCCCGGGTTAGGGACGTAGTGTGCAGTGTACGGTCACGTGCGCGTAGTGTGCAAGCAGTCTATCTTCTTTTTCTGAGTAAAATAGATTTTTTTTTCATGTGTCTTAAAAAGAATGATGCATGATGATTTTTTTTTTTGAAAATTTTCTTTTTTTTTTGAAATTCTTTTTTTTTTTTGAAATTTTTTTTGAAAGTAAATGTACACATAAGCACATAAACACAAAAATTCCAACAGTTAGGGACATGATTCCGACAGTCAAAATTTTGACTTTCCGAGGCGGCCAAAACAACATGAAAATGTGCAAAAATCAACACACACAACAAATGATTTTTAATGCCGGGACGGAAGCATGACCCTCAAAAGCTTTTTTTTTGAAAACAATGATACCGGTACGTGGGATTGTTAAACCACAATTTATCCCCGACTCGTGTTAGGAGGCGATAACGGGAAGTTTAATGGTTTCCACCAATATACCAAATATCATTTTTTTTAGAAAAAGCTTATTTGTCCCCAGCGGAGTCGCCACTGTGATGATGTGCCACCAAATTTTTCCGAAAGGACTTAACTTTGAAATTTTTCGTTTCTTTGAAAAACCAATCGAAAAGACCGAAGTCGCCACGCCATTTTTATTTTAAGGGCCAAAACTTTGAAAAATGCCCGAGATTAGAGATTTGGGTTCGGAGGTCACGTTACACGCCGGGAAGGACGTTAGTGTGCACCCGGAATGCCTCGTAAAACGAGTCTTCCAAGCTAAAAATCATTTGTTTGTGTGTGTGTGTGTGTGTGTTACTTTGGCCAAAATAAGTTGAAACTGAGGAAAGTAAAAATTGGGAATTCTTTATTAGACTTTGGACAGATCCCATGATTTTTGGTGTGATATTTGGGTTGAGTTTTGGTACTCAAAAGATTTTTGGAAGTTGGAAACCATTTCTGCCAGAATGAAGAAGGCAGTGGACACTTGATTTTGAAATGGACTTTAAGGCTTGAAAACTCCAGAGTCTGGGAAAAGTCCGAGAATGAAAAATGTTCAAAACACCTTAAATAAGGTTTCTGTGAAATAACTTTTCATTTTGGAGATGATTTGAGGGGCCAAAACCTTCTGGAAATCTCAGATATGAAATCTGGATTTCCAGAGACTGACGAACTGACCTTTAAAAGAAAATTTTAAAAAGGGAGTTTTACTCACGCAAAAAATAAAGTAAAAATATGTATGGAAAGCTATAGATGTTGGATACAAAAAGTATTTTGTAGTCAACACCAAATTCCAAGTTTATCTGTGTCCAAAAATTTAGACAATGGACTGAGGTCTTAGAAAATTGCTACTGGACAGCAACTTCTCAAGAAGGAAAATGTGATTTTAAAGGGGGTTTTACATCCATGCTTGTCCCCATTTCCCTAGGTTTTGATTAGTAGTCACTAGAAATTTTAGTGGTGATCTACTATATCAAACCATCCTTGGGGTACATTAGGACTTAAGCATTACATTTGCTTGGGAAGGGGAATTTTGTAGAGATGAAATTAAAGAGAAAAATCAACTAGAGATTTAAAATGTGGACCATTTGAGATGGTCATTCATGAAGATGAACTTCAAGATTACCATCTTAGGTCAAGATTTAAGTTAAACTAGACATAAAGTAAATCAAAGTAAGAAGAACAAGATGAACAAGAAGTTAAAAGGGAGTTTTAGGGTTTAGAGAAGGAGGGCTTTACCAATGGTGACACCCTATCTTCCTAGGCTTGGAATTTGACTTGAGGAGTATCAAGATTTGGTGTTTGACTTGAGGAGTATCAAGATTTGGTGTTTGGATTTGTGTTTGGGTGGATTCAAGGCTTGAATGTGTTTAGGGTTTGATGATAGAGTTGGTCAAAGAGAAAACAAGTAGATAACACTTAAGTCCTCTATGTTTTCTCTCTAATCCTCCTCCTAAGGGGTGATTTGAGCTTGGATTGGTGTATGTATGAGAGTATGTATGAGAGTGTTTTGAAAGTATTTTGAGTGAGTGGGGTTTGGGAAAGATTGAAGAGAAAATGGTGGCAATTCTAGTGAATTCCCACTGTTTTCTCCCTATTTTTCGCCAGAATACAGCTTCTATGAGCCAATTGTGTTGTGTAAACTGAGAGAGGAGGGTTCAATTTATAGGCCTCTGGAAATAGCATTCATGTCCGCGCGGAGGGTATTGTAAACGTGCACTGTTCATTAAATGCAGCTCCAGGCTTTGGACAGGAAGAATAAAATTCAAAAATCCAGTAGTTTATGTTTTTCAACTTGCCCAATTCGGATTTTTCAAATTTCTTTTCCTGTTTGAGATTCTTTCCTTGGTTTATCTTTAAATGGCAAACCCTAATCTACCCTTGGTTGGTTAGAAATGTTAGAAATGTTAGGAATGTTAAAACTTCCGTTAATTTTCTAACAAAAATGCTAACAACTCAAATTGGAGTACTTACACCTGCTCAGGCGTCTGAGTATAATTGCTAGAAGAAGGGAAGGAGCTCTGAGGCGGTTGCGTGAAACCAAACTGATTCATCAATTCGGTAAAAGAATTACCCGGTCCTGTCTGGGTGAACTCTGTCTGACTGAACTCAAACTGATGCATATCACCGTATTGATCCTGCATCTCTGGCTCATCCTGCAGCTGGTATCCGCCACGCCTACGAACCCGATTCTCCCTCCGTGGCTCCTCTTCAACAGTATGATCAACCGTTGGAGGGGGAGCTTGGGCTTGCAGTCGTTGCTAGTATTATATTTATTGATGCAAAATTAGTCCCCACAGCATATGCATAATGGTACACTTAAATGCATTTTCAGGTTAAACGGAAGAACATTCAGCTTGGACCATTTGATTGTACAAAGAAGCTTGGGAACACTCTGCCAGGCGAGCCAAGTAACTAATAGCAGTGGGGTAATTGACTCATTCTTTTGAATTAACAATTAAGACTTATTTTTTCTCCTTATAATTTCTTTTTTGGGCATAACATCAGGGACTGATCTTAATGAATGATAATGTAAGTAACTAATCGTTGCAGATTCTGTAGTTAACATTTATGTCCTTACTTGCAGATTTTGTAGTTAAAGTTTTCTTGGTCATTTATGCCTTCTTTGCAACCGTTGGTGTAGGAGAAATTTATTATAAGAACAATGAACTTGCCGGTTGTATGCCTGTAGGGCAATCATAGAAGAGACAGTTTGTTTTCCAACGACATGCATTAGTGAGGTTATACTTGAAATCGAGAGGAGGTTCTTAAAGCAAGCTGTCATTACGTATTCTAAACAAGAACCTGTCTTACTTTAGTTGCCAATGGATCTGATTTGACTGGTTAGTGTTTTAAGAATCATTTTTTTCCGCGTCAAAGTGCAGGACTTGATTTGACAAAGAATGGGGTTCAAAATTAAAGCACTTGCCTTCCGTTGTACTCCAAGAAATTTCAATGTGATGTACACTTGAGCAGGTTATGGTCTAATTTTAATAAAAAGTGGATGGAGTTGGAAAACCTAGGGGACCGTAGGGTTTTGGGATGATTAGTGTTAGTTTTCTTCCTAATAACTACATACTCAAGCTTCCAAGGTCAATGGATCCAATTTTTAACGAATACTTGCCTCATTTATGGTTTCGGTAATGATTCAAAGAAAGTTGATTCGTAGTATTTTCTTAGTGTTTGATGGATGGTAATATTACTGAAGTGTGGTTTAACATGGCTCTCAATATCCATCTTGGTTGTAGTCTGATGACTCTGATAAGACAATATTGAAATATCAAAATTCTTTTTTGTTTGTTTGTGTATTGTAGGCCGTTAAAAGAATATTTTTGTTGGTGTATGCAAGTGTACATGCTTGCGAATTGTATATATTTGTGGTTGTGTGGTTGTTGTGATATAGTGTATACTTTTGCACAAAATTAAGTTGGTTTGCTTTTTCAGAAAATGGCTGAGGAGCATTTCAATGAGAATGAAACAGAGGTAATGCCTGAGAACTCACACCCTCTAGAAATATAATTTCAAGGGTCTGATAATGATTTAGATGGCAGCGGTGGCGTCAATGATGACGTAGCCACAGACACCACTGCAGTTGGTTGTAATAAGATATAGATGACATTTATCATTCAATTCCCAAACTTTCTTAATATATGGTTTGATTTTAAAAAATTGAATGAATGAGACCCTCATAAAATTACTTGATTATTTTAATAGATGTTTCCAGTTGGTTGTTGAAGAGGTCCCAACTTTAATTCTGTACTATAGTTTTAAGACCCTCTCTCTCTCTGAAAAAGCTTTGCGTCAGTTTTTCTTAATTGATTAGTTTTATTATTCCCGTCGAATTTCGACGGGCTATGAACCAGTTTGAATAAAAAAGACAAAAATCATATTTTAATTACTGAAATTTACTATTTTTTTCAAAATGTTCTTTGAACTATTTTTTTTTCAAAATTTTCTCACTAAACTTTCACATTTTTCAAAATGTGCTCACTATGTCGACAAATTCACTGAAAAATCCAACGAAATTAAACCACATGGCCTCACATGACTAATTTCGTTAAATACAATTTAGGGTAAATAATTTTTTTGTTGAATTAATTTATAATATTTCCTATAAACTATGTGCTTATAACATTTTATTTTAATTAATTTTGTATTTTTTATTATACTCCCTCCGTCCCGGTAGTATCAGCACGGTTACTGTTTGCGCGGGAATTAAGGAATATGATATTTTAATAAAATGTTGTGAGTGTAAAAGAATGAGTGGAGAGAGAATGAGTGGAGGGTGTAATAAATTATAATGGTGTTGTGAGTATTAAAATAATGTAGGAGAGATAATGAGTGGAGTTGGGTGAATATTTTATTAATATAAAGTTTCCTTTTTGGAAGTGTGCGAATATTAACGGGACGCCCAAAAAGGAAAGTGTGCTAATATTAGCGGGACGGAGGGAGTATATGTCAACAACGTTAACATATGGTTGAAAAAACTTAATAAACATGACTAAATTTCTTTACGTTTTTAGCATATTTGTTAACAGTGTGACCATATTTTAAAAGTTATGAAAGTTTAATGAGAATATTTAAAAAAATATTAATTTGATTAAAATATTTTGAAAATAGCTCAAAATTCAAAATTCAATCACATTTCAAAATTCAATCACAACGCCAAAATTCGCTCTAAACCGGAAAAAAAAAGAGTTGCAGAACTTCAACGAACGCTATAATGGTAAGTATTGTGTTAATTTTGCTTTTTTTATTCGATATTCTTTCCAATTTGGGTGATAATTAGTTCATTTATTCATAAAATTGGGTGCATGCAGATGCAGGAAGATCGGTTCAATTGTGGAGAATCATCATGTATTGGAATTAGATGGTGGGGTGGAAAGCACTGGAGTTATAAATCAAATCATCATCGTTTATGGAGATGCTATCAACTCCATCAGATTCAAAATCCAAAAATCTGATGGCTCCGTTGAGTATTCTCCGGTGGAAATGGTGGAAATAATACCGCTAAGGTGTGTGACCTAGCTGATTAATCGGTATACTGAATAAGATTAATGTTGATTGGTAATTATCTCATAGTTTTTTATGCTGTACTCTGAGAACTTGATTTTTGTTAAACATAATCTTAGGATATTTCGTCTTCCACTAACTGTTTGATTGACAAGAACATGCAATTTTTACCATATTTAATACTCGGTCCGTCCCATAATAAGTTGTATCTCTTTCTCAATTGAATTTTGACTATAATTTTATGATAATTCAATTATCTACATGCAATTTTAGAAATTGTTATTCATATTATTACTAATGGTTTTCAATATGAATTTGGAATTGCTTTTTTTAGAGTTGTATAGAGAGAATTATATTTTCATCAAGTTATAGTTAAATTTCAATCATGCTGACCATGAAAGTCAAGTCAAATTGAGACTATCTTTCGTCGACAGAATAAAGAATGGAGGAAGTACTATTTAGAAATCGCTACAATAATTGAGAATTGTTATTTACCCCTGACATTCTTGAATACCCCATGATACTAAATTACCCGATATTCAACACTAGTCACACCACCCTTCTCCCTATTTTACCCCTTTCTTCTTGACCCCCACGCCATTCTTCCCATCCCAACCCATGGCGGCGCCACCCTCCTACCCCATCCCATTCTCTTTGCGTCGCCTCCCAATCCATCTCTAATAGTTTCATCAACATAGCAGGATTCACAGCAGCAATATCCTTAAGGATAGACTGGTGGGGAGGTTTCAAGTTTTCCAACGATTCGGAAGATCAACTATTCAATAGATCTAGCTTTGGCACGTCAGACAATTTCGACTGTGCCCAAGACAGGCCCTATAATGGGGCAGTCACATTTAAATGGCTGTAATCCACCCCCTGTGAGTTCTACTTTTACTCCTTCAATGAGGGATCCAACTAAAATGAAAGATCCTAGACTTCGACATGTCAAATCAAACTCCAATCAACGTCCTTGCCCATGTTTAGTAATCAACCTATAGTGGATCCCCTTGCAGAAATACTAGGGGTCAAGGAAGCAGAAGAGTTTTGATGAGCCTGTTTCGATCGAATGGGGATGGGGTAGGAGAGTGGCGCCGGCGATGGGTTGGGATGGGGAAGAATGGCGGTGGGGCTGAAGAAGAAAGGGGTAAAATAGGGAGAGGAGTGGTGTGACTAGTGTTAAATATTGGGTAGACTTAGCATTGCGGGGGTATTAAGTAATGTTGCAGGGGTAAATAACAATTTTAGTAAATTACAAAGAGAAAGTACTTACTACTTACACATGCAAATGTATACTTGTATGTGTCTAGCTAAAATAAGTTGCATCTTTGTTTTTATTGAACGATATAAACGTCTCAGAGTTACAATCGTTGGCTATAAGTCGGGCGAGGCCCGATGGACTAGGCCACTAAACATAATCCATCTGAGTCTCGAAATACGACATACGGAATAGGCTTCCCTATCATCCTCGTCTTGCCTACTCCCATTTTCCACTATGTCGACATAGACATGCGAGAGAAAGAATAATATGACTAAGGCCACAACACCGATATATGCGAAAAGGCACCTAATATACCGACGAAGACATCTTCGCCAAAAGCCGATGAAGGTGTCATCAAAGGCCGACCTATGCCCCCACTAAATGACGACCAAAGCCTCCTCGGTCATCATCGAGACAAGGGAAATGGGCTTTCCAACCCTTGCTCTCCTGCTTCCTCGGCATTCAATACATGTCGACCAACATCGTATGTCGAGGAGCAAGCCTCGTAGGCATACGTACAAAAGGCAAATCTAATACTACTCGAACAAGGACTAGGAAGTTATAATCTAACTAGGATTATAACCCTCCTCCCACCTTGACTTCTTATTTAAGGATATACTCTACATCCTACCTCTATAAATACGAAGCCATAATTCACGTAATTGAGGTGAACGCATCTTTTGACTCTCAACTATTGTTAATTAATTTGCTCTCGATATCACACGAATACTTACTCTCACGCCGTAGGGCCTTCGCCGTTGAAGCCCCCGGCTTAGTTTACGTGTTTGTTCATCTTTTTCAGACTATTCAAACATACAGGATACAACCTGGCGCTGGATTTGGGCTGATTCGAACGTTTTTGGCATCATCAGTTTGGTTCCATTGCCGGGAAACAATCGTTTCTGACCTTTGAATAGCCGAAAAAATTCTGCTTCGTTCTCCTAATCCTAATGGAAGAAGGATACCTAGTATCTCTGGTCAGAATAACCCTCATATGGAGGAGACTCGCTGATAATAATGGGGCTGCTATTCCTCTTCCCAAGCCGCCGCCTCCACCATGGAACGATGGGCTTGCCCCCGCTAGGAATGAATGCAACGTTACAGTAGACGGCCGATAACCGAGGTGATGTTGTGAGCCCTCCCCGTCGTAGACGACGAGTAAGACCTGCTGGTATTCAGACGGGGAGGAATATCGCCCAGGGAGGCACGGGGACATCTCCTCCACAGATTGATCGCAAAACTCTCTTACATTGCCGTATGGACACTCTGCAACACATTTATGAAACACAAAATGCCTTGCTGCAGTTGGATCCTGACCACTCCTTGGCTGAATTCATAAGACCTACGAGTACTGGAAATTCCCTTGGAGGGGAAAGTCATTTTGATAGGCGTGGTAGTCGGGGGAATAGAGAAAATCTTCCTCTTGGACAAAATCTCCCTCGTCACGACATGGCTGGTAGATCCAAGCAAAAACCCCCACCAAGATGTCCCTTCTCGTCATAAGGCTCCTGGACATGGAAACACACGAAACAATGAAGATTTGAGAAATGTTGAATAATCAAAGAGAACAAGAGGTTAATTCAACTGACCTAAGAGCAAGGCTCAATCAAGCTAGGCAAAAAACCCATCCTCGTCATAATCCTTCTCCTTGGCATAGGAGCCATGCTTGACCTAAGAGTCCTCCTCGTCATAGAGGCTATCCTCGTCGTAGGACTCCTCCCCGTCCAGAGATGGCTCCCAGGAAGGACAAAACCCCTCCTCGTCATTTCAGGCCAGTAAATGGCAGAGCACTCTCCGAACACGGGGATAATCACCGGTAACACGAGGAACAAAGCCGAGTGAATGGGCACAGAGAAAAAGAAAAAACCCATCGTAGCTCTCACTATAGCTCAGGGATCGATGCCAAGGATATTCTCCTCTTAAAAAAAGAGGATTGATGAATTGGAAATGGGGAGTAAGGAAGTGGATGATGATGATACCAGTACGCTCGTCCTTTCTTATAAAGGATTAATGATCTTTCTCCCAATCCTGCTCTCAAAATTCCCAGTTTTGAAAAATATGCGGGAACCACAGACGCACGGAATCATGTGCAAAGTTTTGAATCCACCATGGCCCTCCTCACCAAAGCAGATGACATTCTCTGCAAGGCTTTTGCGAGTACCTTCTCCGGAACAGGCCTGTCCTGGTTGCGTGAGCAAAAGAAGGGAAACATCGATAGCTGGAAAATTATGAGGAGTTGGTTCCTGGACCACTTTGCAAACAGCCAGGAAGAGAAAGAAAAGACTGACAGACCTTGCTAACATTGAGCAAGGGAAAAATGAAACGACTCTGAGTTATTACAATCGGTTCAGAGCTATGGGCGTCGGAGTAGAGGAAAGTCTGGCGGCCAGGAGGTGATTGTGCCTTCAACTCCGGACTGAGATCCGGACATTTAATCTATGAACACTCGGTCAGGTAGCCTAAGTCGAAATCTGATCTATATAATGTGGCTTACGCTATAGCTATGGCAAAAGAGAAAAGTAAGAAGAGGTCTGAGAAACCCGAGGTAGATGCAGCTGGCGCCAACGATGCTTAGAATGGAAGTAAGTACAAAGGGAAGAATAGGACTCGGGCTACTAAAAAAGCCGAGGTATTCACCCCACTCACTAAACCTATCACGAAGATCATGCAATTGGTAAATCTACCAAATCCCGACCACTCCACGAAAGATCAAAGCATACCCGTGACAGTTCCAAGTATTGTGCCTTCCACAAGAGCCACAGACACGATACGGAGAATCGCATATCCCTTAAGAGAATGATACAGAGATGGGTAGACGAGGAAAAACTCGATCGCTATGTTATGCGAAAAGATAACAAGCGAAGAAGAGAAGATGACGATGACAAAGAAGATGAAAGGGAAGACATGCCACCTAGGGCTAAACTCCATGTCATAAGAAGGAGACTGTCTCCAACAAAAAACCGAAAGACCAGATACACGAGCTAAGTAAAATCTACCACATCCCCGCCTGGATCCACAAGGAGGAGGAAGTCATCAGCTTCTCCCCTAATGAGCTAGCTGGAAGTCGTGCAACTCGTGAACAACCCTTGGTAATCAAAGGAAGGATTGATAACTGTGAATCCGAGAGACTCCTCATAGACTCGGGGGCCTACAGGGATATTCTATACTACTCTACCTTTAAGAAGATAAATCTGAAAGATAGCATGCTTGAACCATACTCTGGAAGAATAGAAGGCTTCACCAACCACAAAGTCAGTGCCATGGGAACAATTGACCTAATACTAGAGGTGGGGGAACATCCGCCGGCCGAGGCCACAGTAACATTCGTAGTGTGGACACGGCCAGTGGCTACCAGCACCATCCTAGGCATTCCAAGTAAAGCCAAACTGGGATTGGTCGCCTCACTCCCTCACCAACGAGTTAAATTTCCCACTCGTGCTGGAATCGGATGCGTGAGAGCGACCCCCAAAGACTTCTTGGAACATGTAATGAGAAGCAGAAAAACTGCCAGGAATGTGGAAGTAGACACGCCAGAAGAAAACATGAAATCTCTAAGTCTGTAAAGACTACCGACACCAGTTCTAGGGTTCATCTGATTTTCGAAGCCGAAGAAGATGAGGAACACATGATTCTGGACATTGAAGATAACGGTGACCAACAAAGTTACGTCCGTCCCAGCGGCCGAGCACGGGGGCTGACCACGACTTGAGACAAGGAGAGCTGCAGGATGTAGAGGAACTAGTGGAAATTGAGGACCTAGAGATAGATGGTGACGAGGGTAGAGGATTTAGAGAAATAATTATTGAAACATTGCAGTTCCGGGACGGCCCAGAAATGGAGCCCGTGGACGAATTGGAAGAAATTATACTCGGCCCCGAGCTATCCGAGCAAAGAATAAAAATCGGGGCCAACTCTCCCCGAGGAAGAAAGGGAGGAGATCATCGCCCTTACGAAAAGCAACCTAGATGTCTTTGCTGGAAGATCGAGGATATGAGAGGTATCGGGGAAGAAGTGGTACATCCATGGGCGTAAGTCGACCGTCTGCTAAACCTATCAGGACGGACAAGGGAGGATTTTTGCAAACGATAAAAAGATGCAATCAAATAGGAAGTGCGAGAATCTGCTAAGTGCGGGAATTATAAGGAAGCAACTTACCGTTTGGTTGGCCAATGTTGTGATGGTCGCAAAACGGGCGAATGTGCGTAGATTTCCACGAGATCTCGACAAAGCATGCCCGAAAGACGGTTACCCTCTCCCCGGAATTGACAAGTGGTAGACTCCATTGCGGACATCGGACTCTCGGCTTCCTAGACGCCTACTACGGTTATCACCAAATAAAAATGGCCTAGGGAAGATATTGAGAAGACAACCTTCCGAGCGGTGGAGGAATCTGTTGTTATACCATGATGCCCTTCGGGTTGAAAAATGCGGCGCAACCTACCAACGCATGGTCGGCAAAGTATTTGGGTAGCGAGATAGGCCGTATCATGGAAGCTACATCGATGACATTGTCATCAAGATTAGAAATAGCGATCGGGCCCCAGAGACTTGAGGAAATCTTTGGCAACCTACGAGCTAACATCATGAAATTGAATCAGTAAATGTGTGTTCGGGGTGACGGCAGGGAAGTTCGAGGCTTTATGGTATCACGAGAGAGGGATCGAGGCAAATCGGGAAAAATCAAAGCCTTGATCGACATGAAAGAGCACATCGACATCAAGGAGGTTGAGTGAACGGAAGAATAAGCGGCCCTTGGTAGGTTTATTGCAAAGTACGCGGAGAAATCAGCGCCTTTCTTGATGTTACGAAGGGGACCAATAACTTCTCTTGAACATCGAATGCTCGAGAATCATTGAAGCAGATTGAAAGAGTACTTGGGATTCCCTCATTTGTTGAGCAGCCCTGTCATGGGAGAAATGTTATACGTCCTCCTATCAGCTACGGACAACGTTATAGCTGCGGTACTAGTCAGGAATGAAGGAACCACTCAGAAACCTATCTATTATGTCAGCAAGGCATTATCGGATGTGGAGAGCGATACTTCAACTTGAAAAAATAGCTTACGCCTTGATCATATCAATAAGAAAGCTACGAGCATACTTTAACGGTAGTAAGGAAAGAAGCGGAGCTAGAGTTGCGCTAGCAAGTTCCGATTGGAAGCGCGCCTTTCGGGACATAATTCAAGTTCCTGCTTCCCGACAATCAAAGTGAGTCTGAGGCTTTGATATTTGGCGTAAGTTGACATCCTTACATGGAGCAACCAAAATCGCGACCCTACGTGACTCTCGGCTCGTAGTCAAAGCAGAGATAAAAGGGAGTCTGACACCCAACACCCCAATACTCACAAAATATAAAGACCTCGTCTTATACTCCCTCCGTTCCTCTGAAAGGGCACAAATTTCCTTTTTGGGCGTCCCGTTTGAAAGGGCGCGACCCAAAAATGGAAAGTTTTTTATTACTTCTTTATTTGTGGGACCCGGCTTGTCATACTCTCATGATAAATATCCACTTAACTATTCCTACCCCACTTTCTCTTTCCTACATCACCTTTCGCTCCACAACATTTATTCCACTATACACTTTTTCTCTTTTCTACATCACTTTTCTTAATTTTCCACGCATGACACGAAACTTTGCCCTTTCGGACGGGACGGAGGGAGTACATAACAAAAAAACTGATTTTGAAATAAGTCGAGGAAATAAGCGGGAGGATAACAGTGGTAGATGTTCTATCTAAGCGTCGACTATTGATGTGGCGAATCCACGATTAACCCATTCATAATCCTTGCAGAAGAACACCACTACAGTAATGCTCTTAGACGGGGAGGAGAGGTCTTTGGATAAACGAATCATGGACTTCATTGAAAAGGACCATTTGCTGAGGACGAAACACGTGCTAAACTCATTAAGAAGAAGTCATTAAGGTTGCGGTATTAAACGGGATCCTTTACGAAGGTTATTCCACAAAACCCTCTTGAGATGTGTATACCCCAAAGAAACGAGAAAATCTCTTGGCGAAGTTCACGAAGGCATCTGTAGCGATCTCGTAGAACCTTAGCGAGACAAAATCATCGCTGTAGGTTACGACCGTCCATGCTTTGAGAGATGACGCACAAGGCTTCACGTAAGAAAGTGTGACAAATGCCGAGATACGGCGGACATTTCTAGGCTCCCATCAGTGGAACAAACTATCATGAGTGCCTACTTGGCCATTTGACATGTGGGAATCGACGTCATCGGATCCTCCCCATCGCAGAGGCAAGCCGGAATTACTTACTCCAGTGGATAGAAGCAAAGCCTTAAGCATACTTGAATGCGACATACAAGCGGAAAGCAGCAGAGTTGGTGCTAACAGCCATAACTAATAACACAGAAGGAAGTGATGGTAGATGGTAGGACGAACTTCTCTTGCCTTGTGGGCGGTTAGCGAAAACTCACCGAGACGGCCAGGAAACCCCATTCGCGCTGCCTTCGGATCGAGGCTATGACGCCCAGTGAGATGGATATCCACATAACAAGAAATTATAACTCTGATGAGCATGTCCAGCGAGGTCGATAAGGAGCTGCTAGACTGGGCACAGTAGACGAGAAAAGACTAGTTTGCTTTCCGAGATGAGTATGGTGAACTACAAGCGAAGAACCAAATCTACCATGACAAAAGGGTAAACAAAAGAATATTCCAAGTTGGAGCGGGTACTTATAAAGATTGAAGCTGCGGCGAAGGCGAGAACGAACAAGCTCTCCCAATTGGGAAAGCCCCTGCATCGTCGCTCAGAGTTATTAGAGAAGGGACTCACAGAATGAAGACCGCGAGCAGGCGAAGGCGAAACATCCGTGGCATTGTGATAAATACACGGAAATACTATCGCTAGTTTGTAGTACATTTTTAATGTAATAGATTAGTATTTGTTAGTCTTTTCCTTTATTTTTATAGGATTGCGAGTTTGATGTAATCGGTTTGATTAATAGAAATTCGGTTTCATGTGCAGAGGCGTGACTAACAAGACAAACACAAAGAGAACCTACTCCTTAAAGTTCGAAGATTATGTCGAATGATCTTCCTCGGCATAATGAAATAAAATATTAAGAATTTGCCCCGAAGCCTTATGCCGCGCGACCTTTCTCGGCGCTAAGGGGATAAATTCTTAAAAGCTATGTGCCGAACGTCTCCTCGGCGTGAAGAGACAATTTCTCAAAATTATCTAATACACATGTCGAGCGACCGTCCTCGACATAAAGAGATAAAATCCCAAAATTTTATCTAAGACTTTTGTCGAGCGACCTTCTTCGGCGTAAAGAGATAAATTCCCAAAAATTACCTAAGACTTATGTCGAACGACCGTCCCTCGACATAAAGAGGTTAACCCCGAAAAAATAAAGACCGAACGACCTTCGTCGGCCTGAAAGGGACAAGTTCTCAAAAATTATCTAAAACTTATGTCGATCGACCGTCCTCGACATAAAGTATCACACCTGGCATGTTAGGCCGAATGACCACTGCTCGGCCTAAAAGGATCAAATCTGACAATTTATCGAAGTGTCGGAGCTAACTTGACCCTCACTCGGCTTAACAAGATAAATTACCAAAAATCTACCTAAGGCGAGAATAACCTTTCTCGACTTAAGGGATAAGTTTCTAAAAATTTATCTAAGTGTTAGGCGAATGATCTTCTCGGCTTAATGAATAAATTTACCATTTATCTAAAAGATTGGGCCGAATGAGCTTCCTCGGTTTGAAGAGAAGCAATCTGAAATGTCAGCGACCGCTTCCTCGACTTGGATACTTAGACAGAATATTGATATCTGACAATCATTCATGTCAACAATCTGAACATTGATGAAGGTGTGAGTACCCCGATCCAAACCGCGACCACAATAAAAAGTGTCTTTTTACACAATAAAAAGTATACTAGGGCGTTTTGCAGTAGAATTTCCACGAGTCCGTTAGAGACTTTCGGGAGCTTTTTATAAGTTTCTTGCTAAGGAAGTACCTATAGGTCTTTATTCACTGCGAAAAGGGCGTGTAGGGGAATTATCCGGTTTGGGAACTTTAAGGAATTGTTCGGGGAAGGTTCGGAAGTGTGACTTGGCGCCGGGGGAAACGATTATGGCTCGTCTGTCGTGCGGCTTGCATCGAGTGATGGAAAATCACAACGTTACGCCGCGCGACAGACTTGGCCATTTCCATACAGCTATAAATTGAGGCCTGCCCCTCTCATTTTTGGATCCCTTCTCTACCCCTTACTGTCACTCTGCCAAAATTGACGTAAACACACAGTAAACACACACCAATTCTCTCGATTCTCTCTCTCTCACACACAATTCAATCTCTCATTCATATTGCCTTATGCTTATGCATTGAAGACCACTAGGTTCTTCACTTTGTCTGAGATCTAAATCCTGTTTTACGAAGGCCGAGATCGAAGGTCTCACATACCTAACTTGGT